>CAJQUW010010247.1:0-10429 GCA_907163375.1 Prostheceraeus crozeri
AATAACAAAGATCGCTACTTATTGCGAATAGCGAGGTAATTGTGTGGCCATTGCATGTGAATGCTGAGGGGCAACGTGGTGAGGCTAAGAAAATCTCTATAACTAAATGCCAGAAAAATAGAGTCAGAAGTATGAAGGAGTAGCTGTACAGGGTCGGCAAAAATAAGTGGGACACGTATTTTTCAGTGTCATTTCTTCCATCAAATGACTTTAGAATGTTGTGCATCTACATTAACTTAGAATCTAACTTAGAATGTTGTTGATCCGGTCGTTATCTTCAACCCTACAGTGCAACATCTAGACGTTTTAATTCGTTTGTACCTTATACATGTGCATTATTTGAAGGCATTCTTGTTCAGTAGAACTTTGCTTTCTTATTTCTATTTTTTGATATTTTATTGAAGTATACCCAAGTACCCAAGTGTACTATATGCCTATAGGACTAAGTACTCTTTCATACTATACTCGTACATGTAATATATCAATCGTACATTGTTTCCAAAGTGTATTCATCAAGTGTTTTGTCAATGATTTTCATTCTCAATATAAATCATCTACTTCTACTTCTACATCTAACTGATCGATATTATTCTCGTTAAGTAACCACCATTAGTGTTCAATATTCCACTAGCACTTCATTATAAGTTTACTTCATGTCATTCAGGTAAAATTTAGGCCCACTCAAGTCATTGAATGTCCAATAGGCACAGAAAGGCAAAAGCACAATTTCGGAAACCCTCCCACTTTATAAGTTATTTTGCTTCAAAATCATCAGGCCTTATTAATAGTGACAAATATTCCATTGAAGCATTCGACACTCCATAATTTTGTGATTAATTATTTGTCTTGAGCCAGTCAGATTTGTCAGTAAGCCATAGTAGGCCTATCGATCTTCTGTCATCATCACTGAAAAAAACAATTTTGTCGTAGAATAGCTTTATTGAAAACTGATCCAAAGCTCATCAATACCTGATGTGTCCTCCTCTTGCTGCAATACACCTCTCGATTCGATCAGGCATGGAATCGACGAGATTTTCACAGATTGTGATGACATCATCACAGTGGTGGGCAGTGTTCAAAAACCATCGGATTGCCTTGATTTCTGCTGAATTCCCAGCTTACGAAATAATTTCTTGATCGGCATCACCTCAGGTTCTTCAATGGGGTTCCCATTGCTAATACTTCAAAAACCCTTTCGGAATTCATGGAATGATTTCACACTCTTTGCGTGTGGCATGGGGCCAATCGTGCTGTTTATACCCAATCAGTTCCTCTCCCTTCGTTACCATTCTGCTGACTGGGCACAACACGATGCTGCAGTACGGTCAGATAATGGTCAGCGTTCATTGAGGCTCGCAACAGGTGAAGTCGTTCCATTCCTTCGAGTCATGCAGCCCAGAACATGAGTTTTACAGGAGCTTAAACTGCTGGCGCATATGGACCTCTGACACGGCTTCATTCCGATGACCGACGAACGATTGTGTCTGGGGAGGCTGCAACTCTATCATCGTCTCGTCCGAGAAAATAACTTGCATAAAAATTGTAGTTTACATTTTATCTGGTGGGTATCATTTGGACATCAACTTACTGATCTCTTACACATTCAATGGTCCAATCTGCTGATCCTTTTGCCCACTGCAGACGCTTAGCCTTTATGTTGTCAGTTAGAACTTGGCAGGTTATTGTTTATACGCACTTCGACCGCCTCATGTCTGTCGATTACTAAACAGTTCGCTCGCTAAGGTTTGTTTCGAATGCTGACATCTCTCCTTGGTGTCCACATAACACTGGCATGAGGTTTGCGTTTGCTCGTAATCCGGACAATCATTCGGTCTTCAGCTTTCAGTTATTGGCTTCGATGACGACCACACAAAGACTTTTGCGATTCATGCGATCCAGTCTCTTCGTTACGTTTTTCTTCTCTCCCTACCGCACTCTTTGTAAACATTAAGTCATCGGCAATTTCACGTATGGATTTGAAGGTTTTCTTATCTCAAAGTTATAATTTGTAGACGTTGGTTATTTGTTCAGGTTGCTTCATCAATAGAGTGTCTCAAAGATTCAATTGTTGACATCAATAAGCGCGATAAGACTTAATTCTTGCTTCGCTTTTCATATTCAAATTCAATTTTTACAAATTATAAGTGATGCGAACAAGCAGCGTCTCACATGAAAATATGTGATTTGTTCGTAGAAAATGACATAGATTTGTCAAGAATCTGTTCATAGAAAGCTGACAACAAGGATTTGACATAAAATTTGTTGGCCTTTCAATAAAGCTATTCTTACGACAAAACTTTGTTTTTTTTCAGTGATGATGACAAAAGATCGATAGGCCTACTATGGCTACTGACAAATCTGATGGCTCAAGGACAAATAATAATCACAAAAAATTATGGAGTGTCGATTGCTTCAATGGGAATATTTTGTCACTAATATAAGGCCTAGATGATTTTGAGCAAAATATACTTATAAAGGGGGGGAGGTTCCGGAAATTGTGCCTTTTACCTTCTGTGCCTATTGGGCATTCAATGACTTGAGTGGGCCTAAATTTTACCTGAATGACATGAAGTAAACTTATAATGAAGTGCTAGTGGAATATTGAACACTTATGGTGGTTACTTAACGAGAATAATATCGATCAACTAGATTCACAACATTCTAAAGTCATTTGATGGAAGAAATGACACTGAAAAATACGTGTCCCACTTATTTTTGTCGACCCTGTATATTATTGATGACATATTCATGAGAAACTCATGAAATTTGATGAGATATTTAATGCGAAAGCGTTCCAAATCCGCATGAAATTTGATGAGAAATATATGAGAAAAATCTCATGAAAAATCATGAGGAATTTTCGTGAGGGCACGGCTGACTGACTTTGATTTGGCTGTGGAAGGAGGACGTTGTGGTAGTTGGTGAAGATAATTACATGACGGAATATATGGATGCAGTCATAGGAATCCGACTCTATAGTAATAAAGGACTAGAACGACAATGGACAATGAAAGCAATAACATGTTAATGTGAGAGCTACTAACATTTTCTTCCTAAATTCGCGAACGAGCTTCTTATTATTTTTAATTCGTAGATTTTCACTCAACATCAGTAAAACGACAATTCTTAAGTTGTGATTCCAGTCGTCTTGCAAGTTATGGAGGGTCAAACATCATCTGTTTATGTAGATCCACGTACTTCCGAGTTTGATACACACAAAGTAATAATCCAACATTCACTTAAAACACAAAATGAGATTTGTCATTCTTATGATTATAATTCCACTTTTAGGGCACATTCTCTAAACAGCAGGAAGAAATGCGACATTTCTTTGTAACCGGCAGACAGGCCGAATTGCTTGTTAAAGTTAATGAAAAACGTCATGACAACTGATGTTATTGTTGCAGATAAACATCGGTTGTGATGAAGTTTTCAGTACATGTGGCATACATAATATATAGTATGGACAGATAATTGTGCTTTGCATTCCTCTTCTGCTGAAAATTATAATCTTCAGCCATAACACATAAAGAGTAGCAAAGTAAATGTAGCAAAAAATGTAATCGTGGACGGAGACGTTGTTAAGAAAAGCAACAACGACATCAATCAACCAGCACCACAGACCAGGACTTCACGCGGCGTTGTGAGGACCCTTACACGAGGACAAAAAGAGGGATGCTCCTTAAGGTCGGTAACCGGATCTCAGCCTCGGTTGGCGTAACCTCCCAGGTCCTTCAAGTTGCTCCTATGTGCTATTCTTTTTTGTATGGTGCGAGAGGTGGACCCAGCGGTCTTTCGGTGGAGGAGATTGATTGGGTGGGGCATATCGATCCGAACCCAGGGACTATCCTCGGGCTGTGGGGTTGCTTCGTGTGTGGTAGGCGTTACACGGCGCAGAGGCCGTTCTGTCAGGGGTGTGGGGGATGGCGGACAGGGTTGCAGTGGGGTCAGTGATGGTTATGTTTTACTGAGATGGAGCAGAGAGTGTTAAATTTGTCAGAGTTCGACACTCAGTAATTCTCTGCGTCGCAGGCACTAACCCTTTATTTCTCTCTCCCCCTCCCCCATCTAACCACCTCGGACACTTTATACCTTTTTGCGCTTGCGTCTCCAAAACCACATATTCTCACATCTTTGTTTTCAGCAGCGACCTTTCATCCTGGCAAACATTTATTATAATAATTCAAAAAATAAAAAACAGATATTCATTTGCAGTACTTAGGGATTATCCATAGCTGTCAGTTATAAAATCATAGGGATAATCGCCTAACGGCGCATAGATGCTGAAAATTGAACGGTTCTGAAGTAATGTTCATGAGCAAATAGTTACAATGTCAACGGCTAGATGCAGACAATTCTTAACTGCTGATACAAATGCAATGCTTTTTCAGGTTGTTGCATGGTAATGGCTCCTGTATAAGTAGTGGGTTTAAATCATTTCTTGAATAATTTCTAACGCATCAATCGTCATGCCAGGCCGTAGAATCTTGTGTCAGGCATTCGGATGTGACAATCGCAGTCAATATTGTTTCAACCGAAGACCATCGTATTCGCTTCCACATATGCAAAAGACAATACGAAAGACAAAGAGTTCTGCAAGAAATGAGTCGTGAATCTTTGAAATTCTTCGTTGGGTTCTTTGTCATTTCAAGATTTGTGGAAGCTTCATCGCCGAGTATGCAATAAAACTGTCCAAAGGATCGTGAAGCATCATCCGACTTATTCAAGACATCAAGACTTATTCCGAATGCCGTTCCTACTCTAATTCACGCCCCTCATCCTCCAACAAAGCCCACTCCAAGAAAGCCACCAAAGCTTTGATGCACGATCAACGAAACATCAGACTAAACTGACATCAGACCACCTCAATCAGTCGACGCAGCCAGCTCTTCAGCTCCCCTTCGAAAGATCCGAAATATGTATGTTCTTTATGTAAATCTAAGAAGGTCTGTTTTTTAAGGAGTTCAAACAACAGCTTTTCTCCCGATCACTCGATTCCATGGGATCTAGCAATGAAAGGCGGTAAAGCCGGTTCTACAGGAGGTGAATGGCAGCTATGCGGTTGGACTGGATGGTATCCACCTGAGGCTCCTAAAGATTCTGCTAAGGGAAGGGATTGTGCAGGTGACGGAGCTGTTTAATCGCAGCTTGACGGAAGGGGTGGTCCCACAAGTGTCGCGTGAGGTCGATATTGTTCCGTTGTTGAAGGCTCGGCAGGACTCTTCCAAGATTGCGTTCTACCGGCCGATGTGCTTCATGGAATTGGAGGAAGGACTCGCCAGAATTGTGTGTCCCGGTTTGTGTGTGTCCCGGGACAGTGTGGGCTGGTGAGGAATGAGTGGGCGGATGAAGCGGCTAAAGAGGATGTGAGGTTGGACCAGGGGGAGGCGCTTACCATGCAGGCAACGATTACGCGGTGCAGGAAGCGGCGGAAGCGGGACAAGGAGTGGGTGCACGATCATTGCCATTGCGTGTATGAGGGCGGAATCAACCGCACGGTGGAGGCCCATTGGTCCAGTGATAACAAGGTCAGCATTGCACGGCTGATGACGGGAACTCCTTGGACATGGGCGGCTATCGGGAGAGGATCGGGTTGGAAGGGTCCGGGTACGAGGTGTGGGGATGTAGAAGAGGGAGAGGAACAAATTATGGAATGTATATATGGAAGGGGAAGGTATGAGGGTCAGTTTGGGACTGGTTTGGGGTGTGCATGTCGGTAATAATGTGTCGATTATCTGTTCCAGACCTCGTGAAGCGTTGGAAGCCTGGAAATGGCGGAGGTGGCATTCGAAGGCATTCGACAACAACAACCTCGCTGCTGGCCATTGGCCTAATATCGGCAGTTCACTATAATAGAGTAGGGATATATAGGTAGAGTGTCGACTCAAAAAGGATCTGTACACAGTGAAAATCTTTATATCAAAGGATTCAGTTTTTTGAGGAGATTGTGTTCCCGTGGTCCAAAAAATTATTTGAGCGGTTTTAAAAATGTCAAAATTTTGCCAATTTATATACTACCGAGATTATAATTGTATGAAACAAGTTGGATATCAAAGTAATGAATATTTGCTAATAAGCATCCTAACAAAGCGGAAATTAAGCTGATTATCAGGGGAATTTCATGCTCCGCATTATAATGGAAGTCTTCATGAAAAAGTCGCGATATTATTCGTGCTTTCTTGGCTGGAAATTTCAAGATTTTAATTCAAATTTTCACGGGAATATGATTCACTAAAATTCATGTTTCATTTCTTGAAATCTGAATGAGTGATGTGAACCATTTACATCCTTCAAAGTTGAATGAAATCATTATCTTTGATTACTTCTATTTTGCTCTGGCCAGTTCCAGTTTGCCGTGATATGATCACGCTTTGAAAATAATATACTCTTGAGGTTCAGAAAATGAAAGCAATAGGAACCCAATCGAATTGTTTAATTCAATAAACATTAGATCTCCCAGGCTGTCCTATGACAATGAGTAATCTGTTTAAAATAGTATCATTTCCCTTCTGCAATACATCAATTCATGATCATTCAATTCCGTGGCAATTTTCTTCGAAAACTGCAAAAATTTGGCAGATATCTCGCTTTTGGTAACAATTATACCAACTGTATCCCTGGAGTTCATTTTAAATAAATTCGAATCGAAAGTGTAGGTATACACCTTTAGGGATTTAATAGATGCGGGAGTTTACTACTCTATGGTCACTATCGTGATGAAATTTTTGTTCACCGATCATAATTGCTAAGACAACTGATGTGTGATAGATAGTAGGGCTTCAACATACCAATTGACAGGGTCGCGTGCAAGCAGTTCTTGTCTCAGTTCGCAATCTTGTTAACCTGGGGTGGTCACAAGTTCTGATCCTACCAGCCAGTCATCGTTTTGCATGGTAATTTGATCTATCGCTATTTCATTTCATTCTAATTGCTAATGTAAACCACCTGTACACTGCATGTTAAACACTAAATCATCTGTTTTCTTATAGAACCCACAATGCCACCACTGCCTCCATCGATCCTCCACCAACTCGACCAAAAAGACATCAACATCGCTCTGATGAAACCAGTTTTTCAAACTTCGACCGATAGAAGTGGACGGGCTGAACTTGCCGTTGATGGGAACACAGATCCTGCTTTTGATAATGGCTCATGTACTTTGACGACCACCGGAGATATTAATCGATTCTTTCTGGACTTAGGGGATGAATACTTTATCGACAGAATTCTTATCTACAATCGGGCAGATCCATGCTGCAAATCATTAATCGATGGAGCAAGGGTTTTAACGAGTACGAAAAGTCCAGCGGACATGTATATACATACAAATGGTCAATTGGACTGTAATATTATATCACTATGGAGTGATGTCACCCGAATCAAATGTACTTTCTATTCCGAACGAGCTCGTTTCATTACGATCAACCAGTTTTATTCCCCAATATCAATATGTGAAATACAAGTCTATCAAAAGTGTAAGTTTATCATTGTTATCAAGATAAGTATGACGGCATGATTTGAGAAAAATTTATCAGCCAGCGTGATACCCAATAGGAAAAGACTAGAATGCTATTGTGTAGTTTTCTGTGTCTCCAGGTTGATAATTCCCACAATCAGGTCGTTATATGGCGCCATAATTACGTAGATATGTTGCCTAGATTATTTACCTCTTTTGCAACGATACAGGTGATGTTGATGAGCGTAAAGCTTGATTCCCACTAACTGCGAACTCCTGTCGTTGAACATTGCGAAGACATCATTGATGTGAATGCTTTTGCAGTCGACTGCGAAGATCCACTTCAGCCACTGCGAGAAACCAGTCAACAATGTTGGGCAAAACCTTGGGTCAGAACCAAAAACCGAAGCCCAAGTTTCAATAAATGAGCAGAATCAAGTAAACGAAAAGCTGCTTATGCTGACATTAAGATTCTTCTAAACGCCAAAATTCTTTATATTGCAGTGGTATTAGTGGGAAATGATTTTTTATTGCAATAACTGGTATCTGGCAATTAGTGCATGTGGCCTAAGTACATGTATTACGTTATAACGTTTTCCTAGTGATATACTGACTAATTGAAGATTTTTGATTTAATGATGATTGTTGAATTGCACATCGCTGATAACAAAGTAATTGTTTTCATTCTATCATTCAGAAATATAAACAAACTTAATAAATGGTATGGCAACGCTGGCGCCAGCATGATTAAACATTTTAGAATGCGAAATTGGAATGAATTCATTTTTAGATAAAAACTGCCACATGCCGCAGACAGTTTAGGGGTGCGAAGATATAAAATATATGAAATATGTAAAAATTCAATATGCGCAAATGCAACAAAATTCATGTGAGTTTCCAGCAAATGCAATATGCACGAATTTTCATTAACGGTATTGTGAAGCCCAAAATAAAATTGCTAGGAACCACAAGTATTTGTCATTTGAAATATTCTGTGAATTGAGTGGAATTTAGATAAAAGATCAGAGCTTTATGCTCTTATCATGCAGTTCTTCTAAGTTTCAAATCAAAAGATCAATTTTTATAACTTGATTTGTATATACGAAGCATTAATAGAAAACCCAAGTTTTGTATCACTTGCCCAAGGTCGACTGAAAACCCAAGGTCCAAACCTGCACTCAGTCAGTCATTTTT
Source organism: Prostheceraeus crozeri (assembly GCA_907163375.1). NCBI lineage: Eukaryota > Metazoa > Platyhelminthes > Polycladida > Euryleptidae > Prostheceraeus > Prostheceraeus crozeri. The sequence goes on from CAJQUW010010247.1 coordinate 8,651, forward strand.
ACTGCGAAAGATACAGTAAGTTGACTGCGTAGGTGTGAAAGATTTCACTACAACCCGGGATATCTATGATAAATAGAAGATATCTAAGGGACGCTCAACTCCCATGGCATGAGCTAGAATGGAGGCCGGGGACTTTGGTATAGGCTTGATAAATTACGGACGGTAGCTTGTGCGCATCTAGAAATAACTGTGAAACAAGTTGTGAACAATCCATTTTACCATTAAGTACATTAATATTCTAATACGCGTTTTCATGCAGAGAATTAAAAAATCATCTCTGGATTTCTACCTTAAGGCTTAATGAGTTTTCTTATGGACCTTGGATAAGTGATCCAAAACTCGGAGTTTCTTTTAATACTGCATGTCTACAAATCAAGTTACAAAATAATTTGATTTGAATTAAATGAGAACAACATGATAAGATCATGAAGTGCTGATGCGCACAGCTTCAGCTTCACGTTCATGACATCCTGTATGCCTATTCTTCAAATTGGTCCTTGATCAGCAGTAGAAGACAGCAGTTTCACTCATCTTGCGCAGTACTTCGGGTTATTTTGGTTTTATTACTAGCTTTCCCATGGATCGGCTGAAGATCAGTAATTGATTTACAAGAGATTAATTGGAAATTGTCGCTCGACGCTAGTCTCACTCAGTGAATGGCTTGAACTTTTTGCAGAGGGCAATGTTTTCATTTACATTATTGGAAGATATAAGTGGTATTTTCTGGCGGTAGAATTTCAAATTTGTCACAGACTGATTTCTGCTAGGTCTTCATTAAGACCCACTAGGTATTCCCAATGCGCCTGGAGATTTGCTCGGATAGCAGAGCTGCAGATTTTAAGGAAGTCTTTGGGTGAGAGATTTTCCTGTCACAAGCAGCAATTGATGCATTTTCAGATATCTATGGCGCCAAGACGCCACAGAATTTTCAAAGCTATTTTAAGGAGTAACCTTCAAGGGCATTGTGCGCTTGAAAATGGATCAAGAGTGCTCCATTCAAGCTCTAAACAAGTAATAACCTAAAAAAACAGATTTTCACCTGTCTACAAGACAGGTAATAACTTCTTGTTTCCTGCTCTTTTGAAATTCAAATTTTCACCTTTTGGCTCCTATTATGCAATTATTCTAATGTATAATCGCAAATAATATATTCTTTAAAACTGCTATCTTCACAATTTTATAGTAGTTCTCCAAATATGGAAGAATCTTATGGTGATGCATCCATTCTGTCCGATACCGTACATCGGAAAGCATATTGCTGGAATAAAGAATTATTAGTGATCGAACATTACAAGTTAGGCAGTTATGCACAAAATTCCAAATAATTTTACAGGCAGATTCAGAGTCAAAAATTACTTATACTATACTGTAAACTGTACTCCGCTAATAGCGGCTAAAACTTCACATAAAATATCCGCAAATATGTGTTAAATTGATGACGTCACAACGTGATGAGTGATACGTAGCAATTAAAATCCATTCATATCAGATAAAAAACGTCTGTTTTAACGGATATTTACAGTTTACAGTGAGATTTTTGTACAGGTGGGAATGAAGGAAGGAAGTCTTCTCTCGGTGCGACACTTCGGAAGCAGGAAGAATTTCATCGCCTGCCCCTCTTTTCTTTGACTAAGTTCAATCAGACATTTTGAATTGCAAGTTGGGCCGCAGATGAGGCGTTGACACCGACGGTTTAATTTTTCCAGTTTCTCTCTGTTTGTCACATTCAGTCCCACAAAGACAGAGTTGCAACATTCAATTATACTGAGTATGAAGTGC
>CAJQUW010010248.1:0-172540 GCA_907163375.1 Prostheceraeus crozeri
ACTAATCGCGCCATGATAATGCTATCAGAGAATGTATTCATTAACTCTAGAAATAGAGTGCTAGCATCATCGACCACTGCTTCGATGTCGGTCTCATCTTTATGAAATTTTATCACATAATCTTGAACAGCTCCTTTTAAACTTTGCCTATGAAAACGTAATGTTCCGCAGTCGTTTGAGAAAGACATGATCGCCCTTTAACTAACCCATCCATTGCATGAAAACAACAACTCTTCTCATAGTAACATTTATTGAATAACGGTAACAAGCATGCATTATAAATCAATGGTTTGAAAGAGATAAAATAGATACAGCTGATAACTATCATACAGCGAGCAATGATAACCATACAGGACTTTGGCAGTGTTGAGGTAAGGAGGAAAGAAGCATTGGTTATGAACGTAGCTACTACAACGAACAGACAAAATAGGAACACACAAATCCTTAAAACGTTTCGTGACTTCATGATAATGTTGATTCACTCTACTATCCCAAGGCGGGAGCAAAATATCATCAATGATTAGATTGGGAAATACTTTCCTCTCCTTACCAGGATTATTACAAAAGATGCGTATAACATTGAAAGCAGCTAACCATCGTTTAAAGTCAATAAGAAGAGCACTCTCACAAGAAAAGCCATAGTCTTGCAAATATTTCAGATTAAGTCCATGAATGTGTTTTCTCGCCCATTGATCAACATTGGGATCGCAGTTGGCATGTTGATGATAGACACTAACAATCTGATATGTCCAATTGTTCATAGCAATAGCACTGAGCTCCTGTACAGGTTCACCCTCACAATCCATAAAAATGATGATAGAAGCCTAAAACGGAAATTTACACATCTAAGGAAACGTTCTATAACATATTACAAAATGAAGAATTACATCGATGCTTTTCACGACAAAATACACAAATGATATGATGGCAACGAAGAAGTAAAATGTATCTAATAAGACCACGTCTACGACACTCAAAGCACATAAGCGAATTGTCATAGGGTAGAGTTAGGAAAGGACTAGTAATTCTCCTTCTTTGATTTGCGTTTTGATGTAGCATTCTTCTCCGACTTGCGCTTCGTACCACTGCTGTTAAGGATTTGATCAATTATGTCGTCCACGTTGGGTGGTTTCGGAATATATAGGATGGATTCCATATGCATGGAGAGAGAGGCTATTTTATTATCCTTGTGTCGACCATAATATAGCCCATTCACTTTGAAAAGGATATCCCAAGTACCTTCTCCGAGCTCATCACATCTGATGGGTATTGAATGATCTCCATCCTTCTTATAGTAAGTACACCAATGTGATACCGGTAGGCAAATGTGATTACCATCCCAAATCTTTCTATAGGGAGTATCCTTGTCATCTCTCGCCTTCCACTCTTGAGCAAGAGGAGTAGGAATGTCCATATTTAATGTCACGTACTCCTCAATAATATCAAGTTGGTGGCGAATGTACGGACTCACGGGGATCAGTATGTAGTCCCCATACTGATTGTGCATTATCTTGACATCCGTGGAAGGGAGCATTCCCGTTTGGAGTACTACGCTATGATCATCATAACGCAAGGCTTGTTTAAATTTACGCTGTAGCGGTGTAGGATTATGTACCTTGGATGTTTCTTCCACTGGCCTCAGTTGTAGATGATCTGACCGTAGCGAACCTTGTAACGTTTGACCGCCATTTTGTCCTACTAGTGCAGCAGATGGAGTAGATGCCTGAAAATGAAAAAAGATTGTATTAAGTTTACGTTCAAGGGAGGAGAGGGAGGGAAGTAGCGACTTACCATTTTAGTTGGATAATAGAACAGGGAACTAGAGAGAGAGAAAATGTGCGTCCGTCACTCGTGTGATTCAACGATGGAATGATTCTCACTGTGGAAGGCTCGCTATTTATAAAGAAATGCTTGATTCTCATTGGATGATGATCCTCATTGGACAATAACATCAAGCTGATTCCAAATCTGGCATCCGTTTTCCAATCCGATGCTTCGTTTTGAAGCTACAGCCCAAAACGTCCCAAATTCTAACTCTGTCGTTTTTCGCCAATGTCCCAACATCTTAAATGGCGTCTCACATCTAAACGAAGACAGATAGGAACAAGCCGATTCTTTCACTGAATTTGTCTCACTCTTAGCTTTCAAACGAGCTATCGCACGACAAAATCCGTCCACTGGAAGCCAAAATCGAAGCGAGCTGTCCAGAGGGGGGGGGACGTCAGTGAAATTTCAAATTTGATGAAAAATGTTTTGGTGACGGTCCCAGGTCGAAATTCCACACTTTGGAAAATTTTCAAAATTTTACCCATACAAAGTCACTCTGACACTTAGGATTTTTTCAGGTGAGCGAGCTCCGACCTAAAATCTTGTAACCGCTCTAATTTTAGAACGAAGACAGATAGGAACAAGCCGATTCTTTCACTGAATTTGTCTCACTCTTAGCTTTCAAACGAGCTATTGCTCGACAAAATCCGTCCACTGGAAGCCCAAATCGAAGCAAGCTGTCCAGAGGGGGGGGGACGTCAGTGAAATTTCAAAATTTGATGAAAAATGTTTTGGTGACGGTCCCAGGTCGAAATTCCACACTTTGGAAAATTTTCAAAATTTTACCCATACAAAGTCACTCTGACACTTAGGATTTTTTCAGGTAAGCGAGCTCCGACCTAAAATCTTGTAACCGCTCTAACTTTTGAACGAAGACAGATAGGAACAAGCCGATTCTTTCACTGAATTTGTCTCACTCTTAGCTTTCAAACGAGCTATCGCACGACAAAATCCGTCCACTGGAAGCCAAAATCGAAGCAAGCTGTCCAGAGGGGGGGGAAAACAACACAAACGACACGTAGAATGTACCTAAGAGGAATGAACAGCTTAGAAAATGAAAAAAACCGTGACTAAACGGACACAATCACGACAATTGCCGAACTCGTTAAATAAAAAGCATCAGAAAGGAAGCAGGCGATGACAGAGATATACATACAACCGCCGAGGATAGACTACGATGACAGACAACGACCACATAAAAAACAAAAAAACAAACCGCAAATATAACAAATAAAATAAACAAAAAAAAAAAATAAGAAGAACCAAGACATAAAGGAACAGAACGCGAGAAAACTACCCAAACCAATATAAAGAATATACACAAAGGCCGTCAGACGCTAACACTCCGCGAATAAATACAACAACAAAAGCTCGATTACCACGTCGCGCTCCGAAGCACAAGTAAACGTAACAAAATAAAGCCAATAAACATCAAAAATAAAACCTAGACATGTCGTAAGATACAAACATGCGCTAAATATCCTAAAAGAACTACAACGTCAGACACTAAAGACGTCATCATATAAACGTACATAACGACGTAGACCGCCGTACAAAAAACGAAAAAACAACAAGGCGAACACACGTACGATCAAAACAGTACAAATATAAACAAGACTGAATATAAATATTTCAAACGAAAATCGAACAAACTTCACAGTAAACAAAACATACACGAAAAAACTATACCAAAACCCAAGAAAAAACCGTCAACGTATTAATCAAAAAAACGTATAATCTAAAATAAACGCCGTAAACAAACGCAATGGAACCGACTGATAATAAGATTGCTCTCCAAACACAGAGAGAACAGTCTACAAAAACGTCAACGACTCATACGAAAGTCAACTACATCGAAACAAAATAAAGAGAAAAAAAACACTTTAACACAAGTTCGTACGAAACGCAACTGTAACGAACATAGAATCCATATTTACAATACGACGACGTGAACCAGACCCCCCGTACAACAAATTAGATAATTACCATAAAAAAGTAAACAACATTCTTCGAACTTACAAAACAAACGTAAAATCACTATAGCGCACACAAAGAATTCAAAATAAATAAATCACACCACTCGTCAAACGAACTTAAACTTACGTCATAACACATACGAACCGAAATCAGCCGACGGTCACTGACAGGCATAAAAATCACGAGACTCCACCAAACGTTAAGACACACCGACGTTAGACAACATACGGAGCAAAAATCCAACGAAATATACAAAACCGACGACTAACAAACGAAACGTAATACCCAAACAACGCGATCGCTAAACCAAAAAAAGCTACACTCTCGCGACGAAACACGTAAACGACCGGAATGACCGACGAAAAACTATAACAACGTGACGAAAAACGGTAGAAAACAACGTTATCAAAATACAAGAACATCCAACACAACAAACAGACAAACGCAAACTAGACACCAGTATACGATCACAAATACTCAACAAGAAGACGACAAACCTTAGTGAAAGAACAATCCGATAAAAAGAAAAACAATAGACAAACTATCAATACAAGTAAACCGATACAAATACAAAACGAAAATAATCTTTAAAGCCTTATATACTGAACGTCGTAAAATCACGAAAAAAAAAAAGAGAAGCATCACTAATCAATACGTAAACAAATCGAACAAGAAACGTCGTCACTTCCACACCGTCAAAATAGACGACGGAAACCGTCGACTAACCATCGATCTTAAAGCACAAAATTCTACTTAACACAAAGCGCGCAAACTCGTCGTAACGTACCGAAAAAATGGCCGAAAACACGTTATAACTGGCGCGACTCAGTCCAAGGTAAACCGACATACGCGCGTTAGTGAAAAAAGAGCACCAGACCAATCCAATACACGTAATACATAACAATAAAGCAAAAGTGATAAACAAAATACCTAAATCCACAATCCGTTAATAACGCAAAAAGAACCACACGTAAGATAAACATAACCGCACTCGTCAACGAAAATACATATAAAACAAACAACAATAAAACAAAAAATCATAAACGAAAAATTCGATCTTAAACGACAGAAAACGTACTTTCAAACTAAAAATATATGAAAATCGAAATCAAACAACGATAAACGAAATGAGCGTACACATATATAACAAAAATAAAACTTCAAATGAACGTCCGATTCCACGTCAATGAACACACATTTATGAACACGAGTTACACAAACTCATAAACATCACTAACATCATGTAACCCGAAATAAGAATAAACAAAACAGCAAAATAAACTAACAAAAAAATTGCGACATTAACTACTCTATAATATCCTTAAAAACCGAGTACCAAAGGATTAAATACAAAAACACTCGACCTATCTAGGTAAGGAACACCCAGACGGTAACAAAAGAAACTCACTAGATATCATATACACTAAAAAAACTCAAAACGAAGACCGAACAAAACGAAAATTACAAGCGAACAAAAAACCACGATACCGAATATAGGACAAGAACTCCAAAGCGTCCAACCTAAAAACCAAAACAAAAAAAAGATGGGTTACGTAGCACACGGAAACTGAACTAAGCAACACCGACGAACGAAACATATACACACACAACAACAAAAAACAAATAAACAGAATAAACCAAAAAATAAAGATACGATAGATACATGCATAAGAAAAAAGACATAAACACCCAAATACAATTATGAAACAAAAACCTCAACTCAAAACCGAAGTCACACGTACTCGATTAAAATAAAGAAAAAAGTAAAAAGAATATAAATTCTAAAAGTACTACGAACGCCGAATGAGCCCATCGAAACATACTAGCAAAACTCCACAACAACTTCGTAAAATCATACGATACTAAAAATCAAAAAACAATAAATACGCAACGAACAACACACGAACACTTACGGCAAAAACAAAACATATACAAAAGACGACAAAAAATTAAACGAACGAAATAAGCATAAGCAAATAAACTGAAAAAACACCAACAGCCGAGAATCTATCGTAAAACTTCGGAAAATGGAACAATGCTGAAAAAACGTTTACAGAAACGTAACTATAAACAAAAAAAACCACGTCAAAGTCGCAAAAAATGTATCAAAACAAAGATACGAGTAATTGTAAATCTTAAATGTCGTCATCGAAATTTCAGAATTTGATGAAAATGTTTTGGTGACGGTCCCAGGTCGAAATTCCACACTTTGGAAAATTTTCAAAATTTTACCCATACAAAGTCACTCTGACACTTAGGATTTTTTCAGGTAAGCGAGCTCCGACCTAAAATCTTGTAACCGCTCTAACTTTTGAACGAAGACAGATAGGAACAAGCCGATTCTTTCACTGAATTTGTCTCACTCTTAGCTTTCAAACGAGCTATCGCACGACAAAATCCGTCCACTGGAAGCCAAAATCGAAGCAAGCTGTCCAGAGGGGGGGGGGACGTCAGCGAAAATTTTTTCTCTCCGAGTTCGCTGGAAACATCCTTCCTAACCAAAATTTCACGTAGATTCCGAATCTGGCCTCCGTTTTCTCATCCGATGCTTCGTTTGGGCGCTACACACCAAAACGTCCCAAATTCTAACTCTGTCGTTTTTTCGAAAAATGTTGAAAATTTTTTCTCGCCGATTGACTTGAAACTCACCATACAGATAAAGAATTTCACGCTGATTCCAAATCTGAAATCCGTTTTCCAATCCGATGCTTCGTTTTGAAGCTAGAGCCCAAAACGTCCCAAATTCTAACTCTGTCGTTTTTCACCAATGTCCCAAAATCTTAAATGGCGTCTCACATCTAAACGAAGACAGATAGGAACAAGCCGATTCTTTCACTGAATTTGTCTCACTCTTAGCTTTCAAACGAGCTATCGCACGACAAAATCCGTCCACTGGAAGCCAAAATCGAAGCAAGCTGTCCAGAGGGGGGGGGGACGTCGTTGTTTCTTTTACTTTACTGGTTTTCTTTTTACTTGACACTTATGTTCTTAGACGCCTCTTCATTTCCTTTCTTGCATACATTTATTAACTTGGCTAGTCTCGTCGGTGATTGAGTAACTACCTCTTAACTTTTTATCTTTAACGTACTTTTTAACTGATTACACGACTAACATTCACTATCTCGTTCATCTCTGGAACTTTTTTTTGTCTGAAACTCCCATGCTTGTGGTCGTCATCTTTGTTGCTTACTTTTGCTCAAAACTTTTTCTTACTCGTTTCTATCCTTTGTGATTAGTACGTGGTGACATGTGATTAACTGGTTTGACAAACTACGATCTGTGTCTGCTAACATATTTCTACAAGCTGTAGCTTACCTTAGACATGACTAAGCTTCTAATCTTAGGACTCAACCTACTGTCTTGTCATATTTCTGCTACTTGATTTGTGTTCCTAATTTACTTTATATCTCCTTCTGCCATGATGAGTCTTGGACTAAAGACTCTGGACTGACATTACGACTATTCTGACTAGATTATTCCTTTGGGTGTTCTTCTTCTTACTTTCCTTACCTTGACCGTCTTTACACACTATACTGTTTCGACTGCTCTTTGTCAGCGAGGCAGCCCTTTACTTACGACGTGACTTGTATACACTGGATCTCGTCTTTACTAAGGGATTTCCTCCTTAATGCCTTTTACCACTTTGATTGGTGACTTTTACCTAGTAGAACGCACTAGCTTCCATTTACTTGCGAAACTACACACTTAACCTCTTTAATCTTCTTAGGGATTCGTTTACTACTTTGACACTGTATACTTTCTTTACTTTGTTTGGCCTTCTACTACCCTGCCTTTTACTACTTTTTTTGCCTTGACGTCTTATTTTGCTCTCTCAACTAACTTCATTTATACTTTTGCACGTGGTCTTGATACTTATCGGTCGACTACTAGTCTAGGTCTTAACCTCTTTGGTTTAACTGTATCGTTGTTTGTTCTGGTCTTGGCTGACTCTTTTTGTAATTCTACTAACCGTTATTCCTTTCAGCAATAACTCTACTGCTACACTATGGTTGTTGGAAATTACATTTGCTCTAGACAACACGTTCTTTATCCGGAAACTTCTTTCTCTTATTTCACCGCTTTTTTTTATCTTACGTCTGACTTCTTAACTTTATGTCTGAGTAACTCACTTTCGTGCACTTTTCTTACTCTACCTTGCTACTTTCGGGCCTAGCTTACCAACTGAACGTAACTTGCAAACAATACCACCTGCCTTCACTGTCACTTTTCGCCTTGCACGGTTTGACTACTATCTAACATGACTGTATCTATCACTTTTGTTTATGTAGACTCATACTTTACACTTTCTCGGATTTCTGATTATCTAACGTTTTGCCACTCCTTTTTTCGCTTTCTTATAGGGGGACTACGTGCGTTGGTGACCTACTGGATTACTTCTCCAGTGTTTCCATCACGACGACGGACGCCGCGGTGCCCTCCTTCTACTTTGGCATTTAAACTTTCAGTCTCTTTTATTGACTTGTAAGCGACATGCACTGCTCTCCCTACTTTTAGCTTTCTTTTCGTGTACTTCGTTTAGTAGGTTCGGCACATCGCTTATCTTCTAGGACTTTACCAACTGCCATACTAACCTGTGACGACCAGCAATAGTACTACTGGGTGATCGACTTTTTGTACGCTTCTGGCTTGTCGTCTTCTACGTAAACTCTTGACAACCTCTCTCCTTTTTATTTTTCTTTTGTCGATTTTTTTTTTTTATTTCTGGGAAACTTTGTACATCTGGCTTTCATACTACTGGCTTTCGCTGTTACACTTATTGTGTTCTTAAACTTCTTTCTTTTCGGACTTTTTCTACCCTCCTATTTCGGCCCCACTGGCTATTTGCTACGGCTCACCTGGGACGTGTCAAACTTGGATGAACGACGAACCTTGAATCTCTCAATCGTGTACTTTTTTTTTTTACTGTAGTCTTTTTCTAACTAACTACGGGTACACATAAAAACGGCTCTTTTCTGTCACGTGCCTATCTTTTCTCATTCTTCATGGACACTCTTTGAGCTGGTCCTGCTGGAAACTCGCTATTTACAGTTTCTTGGAGACTGTTATCGTTAGTCAGCGAAATTTCAGAATTTGATGAAAAATGTTTTGGTGACGGTCCCAGGTCGAAATTCCACACTTTGGAAAATTTTCAAAATTTTACCCATACAAAGTCACTCTGACACTTAGGATTTTTTCAGGTAAGCGAGCTCCGACCTAAAATCTTGTAACCGCTCTAACTTTTGAACGAAGACAGATAGGAACAAGCCGATTCTTTCACTGAATTTGTCTCACTCTTAGCTTTCAAACGAGCTATCGCACGACAAAATCCGTCCACTGGAAGCCAAAATCGAAGCAAGCTGACCAGAGGGGGGGGGGACGTCAGTGAAATTTCAAAATTTGATGAAAAATGTTTTGGTGACGGTCCCAGGTCGAAATTCCACACTTTGGACAATTTTCAAAATTTTACCCATACAAAGTCACTCTGACACTTAGGATTTTTTCAGGTGAGCGAGCTCCGACCTAAAATCTTGTAACCGCTCTAACTTTTGAACGAAGACAGATAGGAACAAGCCGATTCTTTCAGTGAATTTGTCTCACTCTTAGCTTTCAAACGAGCTATCGCACGACAAAATCCGTCCACTGGAAGCCAAAATCGAAGCAAGCTGTCCAGAGGGGGGGGGACGTCAGCGAAAATTTTTCTCTCCGATTGACTTGAAACTCACCCTACCGATGCAGAATTTCACGCTGAATCCGAATCTGGCCTCCGTTTTCTCATCCGATGCTTCGTTTGGGCGCTACACACCAAAACGTCCCAAATTCTAACTCTGTCGTTTTTTCGAAAAATGTTGAAAATTTTTCTCGCCGATTGACTTGAAACTCACCATACAGATAGAGAATTTCACGCTGATTCCAAATCTGAAATCCGTTTTCCAATCCGATGCTTCGTTTTGAAGCTAGAGCCCAAAACGTCCCAAATTCTAACTCTGTCGTTTTTCGCCAATGTCCCAAAATCTTAAATGGCGTCTCACAACTAAACGAAGACAGATAGGAACAAGCCGATTCTTTCACTGAATTTGTCTCACTCTTAGCTTTCAAACGAGCTATCGCACGACAAAATCCGTCCACTAGAAGCCAAAATCGAAGCAAGCTGTCCAGAGGGGGGGGGACGTCAGTGAAAATTTTTTCCCTCCGATTTCGCTGGAAACATCCTTCCTAACCCAAAATTTCACGTAGATTCCGAATCTGGCCTCCGTTTTCTCATCCGATGCTTCGTTTGGGCGCTACACACCAAAACGTCCCAAATTCTAACTCTGTTAAAATTTTGAAGAAAAATTTTTTCTACACGATTGACTTTGAAACTCACCCTTACCGATGCAGAATTTCACGCTGACACACGAATCCGACCTCCGTTTTCTCATCCGACCACTCCTTCCACTCGAAGACAATACCCCATTTTACAATCCCAACTATTCAGCAGATTGCACCAAAAACATCACACACTATAGCCTCAAGACTAATCCTGGCGGTCGCCCAAGTCCACCACGACACTCTATCGTTCCAGAGGGGGGGGGGACTCAGGCACGAAGCACCACGGCGGCCGACCACGACACTCTGCCGTTCCAGAGGGGGGGGGAGTCAGCGATGGCGGCCATCTTGCGCTATCTGGTGTTCGCCGTTTTCTTACTACTGCCATATTTCTGTTGTGCAAAATTTTCCATGAACCGCTGTCTGAACTATAAGATTGTAAATCTTTGGCATCACTTGATATAGGCCTATTTGATTCCATGTTAACTTGTTCTTTTGAGATAAGCGCTTTATTCCATACATAAAATTGTTGAGAGAACTTCTGATCGTATATACCGCATTGCATTATCGATCGTTTTTGAGTCAAATATACCAAATGCGTCAAATTGTTCGGACGCGTCAGGAAGTTTTCAGAATTTATTTCATGATTTTGAGTCAAATATACGAACTGCGTCAAAAAATCTGACTTCAATTTTCATTTACTTCAGCATGAGTCAAATATACTTATTGCGTCTAATATACCATTTGCGTCATAAAGACCGACTTGCGTCACGTCACGTATCTGAAGTGACGAATTCAGTTGGTAAAAATGGTTTTCTGCGTCAAATTGTCCGACTTGCGTCATTGAAAATCTCCATTACACCTTCCACAGAGCCACAGCACGTCACACATTGAATCCAGTCGACTCAACTGGACTTGATGAATGCCACTGAGCAGTTGCGATCCGCAGGGTGTTTTTCAGCTTATTGTCTTTAACCCTCGACGACTGGGATGTCCCAATAGAGGTCGGATTGCAAGATATCTATGTCATCTAGAGCGGACATGAAATATCTCCAACATGCATTCATAACAGAGACAAAATGAATTGAATGCAGAGTCATTTTTGAATGTGTCATTTAATGTTTGTAATTTGCAATTCTGCCTGTGGTGTGCCTGTAATTTCTTAGTTTAATAACAGAAATCCTTCATGCTTTCACATAATCGAACAGATTTCATGGCTCCTTCAATCAATATTATACTCCGTTCTCACTTCACAATGCGTTTTCTGAATTTTCTTTACAGACTATAGAAATGTCTCTCATATGAAAAATTGCCAGTTTGATGAAGTAGATAATAACTTCACTAAATGACTACTACTAAAACTTCAGTGGACAACATTGTGATCTGTTTCATTCGCTAAGGATATTGCAACACTCGGTTCCATCTGTTTATGCTCTAATGACCTCTTTTAGACAGCTCCTACCAATTTAATAAATTTTAAGTCTATTGTCGGCTTTCTACCCATGGCCATAGGTCCCTAAAGTGATTATTGTAAATAGCTGATGGCAGTTACTGAATTTCATTTTGAAAGTAAAGTTGCATCGTGTCCCCAAGATGGCATGTTGATAAAAGTAGTAACAGAACTCATTGCTAAAAAGGCATTCAAAAACATCCAAGCTGTCGCGAGCCGGTTCACATTCTCAAAGATCAGCAGGACAATTATTTGAAATCTTTATTTTCATGCTGTAAAATACTTTTTCCAAAATTTGAGCGTTCTACATTTAAACTGCAAAATGATGGAAAATCAAGAAAACTTTGTTTCACTGCTCTGCTTTATTGACTGTTTATTGTGATATCCGTGACTCCTGATCACACGTGCCACAGAAATACCTGCTACAAAAAGGAGTCTAATTTACAGTTGTAGCGTACATGTACTTTACGCAAAACACAAATTTGAGTCTTCCGTCCGCAGGTCGCGAAAGTTCGAAAAAATGGGGGATGATTTGTTTTGAATGAAATTAGAAAATCTTTCATTGAGCCCATATCGAGAAAATGGAATTTATTGATTTTTGAAAATCGATAATTATTGGAAATCAATAAATTGTGATTTTTGCGCACTTACTGAAATTGGGGTGAACGTTGGACAACAAATATAGAACTGCGTATTCTTCTGCTAAGTTTAGTCATAACTCCTGAGATTTTTATCGAGCCGTTTAGTACAAAATCGATACTTATCGATTTGATCGATCACTATTTTCTCAAACATTGGCAGAAATCAGTGCAAGTTGCTGCCCATAAAAATTTGGCAGACTTGGTTGATATGTCACATATATCTGCATGCTTGTTGCCTCAGACGCTGAGCCCTAGAAATCCATCGAACCCTTTCGGAGTAAATCATGTGAATGTTTGATGCATGCATTGCATTTAATATGTTGGACTAGGCCTATTATATAATTTTGTCCTCAATATAGCTCCTTAAATGCTAATAGGGCGAATTCGATTAACTACCTTTATGTCACTGGAATATTGTTTTGTTAGGTACGAGTACGTACGTTACCTAGAAAACATATCGAGCCCTTTCGGAATAAATCACGTGAATGTCTGACAAATGGATTGCATTTAGGAATACTGTGTCAATAGGCCTTATGTCTATATTTTGGATTTTTAGCAAAGTCATATTCATGCATTTATTTTATATTTTTTGTTAGTCAGTTTTAGTCCGCTTCACTCCTATTTAATGTGCCGTGATCTTAAATATGTTTTATTTTGAGTGAAACAAAAGTTAGTATAATTCATAATAGCATGTCACTTTGTTCCTTTAGAAGTATATATATATATATATATATATATATATATAATAATGATATTGTCGACTCATTTTTGACTACCAACTCAAATTATGATGTTGTTATTGCAGGACACATGAACTCCTTGAATGTTGCATCCGTTTCTGAAGAACTATCTTTGACTGATATTGTGAAATTTCCCACCCGCAAAGACAATATTCTTGACCACTTTTTAGTTTCAAATGATATTGTATGTTTTTTCGCGCCAGAAAATGTATTCCAAGATACAATAATGAGTGCCATAAATCAAACTGTTCCTGTAAATGTCGTTACATTGACAACATCAGACAAAGGATGGATAACTCCTCTTACGAAATGTCCCATCAATCAGCGTTGGAAAGCCTATAGAGAAAATAATTGGGTATTGTATAGTCATTTGAAAGAGAAAACTAAAGTAGAAATCGCAAGGGCTAATGAATTGTGGGCAAACAATTTGAAAACAGGCAAAAAAGGTATTTGGGAAGTCGTTAAACAAGAGACAATGTACAAAGATCAAAAAATGTCGAAGCTGATTGATCAACACGGTTCAGAAAGAGAAGTTCTTTTAAAAATTGCTGACGATCTTGAGTCATTTTTTACTGTCGATCAGTCAAACAATGATTACATCGAACTGGATTGTAATGACTGGTCTCTACAAAAAGTGGCGGAGAATGAAGTCATTCAACATCTGTCTAATGTGAATGCAAAGAAATCTAGTTCCGACATCATACCGCCCAGAATATACAAAGAGATGTGTGATGTATTGGGCTATCCGATTTTATATATATTATATATATATTATATATTATTATACGATTTTATATAACAATATTATAAAAACTGGATTGCATCCTCAACAGTGGAAAACAGCCGTGGTCGTTCCAATCCCCAAGACAAACCCTCCGGACATAAATAAATTGCGCTTTATCTCGCTACTTCCTATTCCAGCAAAAATTATGGAACGAATTGTTTTGGAGAGTGTCAAGCAACAGATGCTCTCTTTGTATAGCTGTTCGCAGCATGGATTTCGACCTGCTCATTCAACCACGACTGCTCTAATCGATATTATGGACAATGTTGCTAAAATGACAGATAGCAAAGCGAATTTTGGCGCTGCTCTTGTAAGTTTTGACCTTTCTCGAGCTTTTGATACTATCGATCATGGTCAACTCATTGGCAAACTGAAACTGAAGAGAATACCACAAGGTTTCCTAGTTTGGCTACTCAGTTATCTCCAAGGCAGATATATGCAAGTAAAGATTGGTGCCGAATATTCAAAGGAGATTGCCTTCTCACGAGGCCTTCCTCAGTGATCTGTTATTTCTCCCATATTGTTCTGTGCTTTCTTTGGTGACATCGTTTCAACCGACCCTTTAATTCCTTCCATCAAATATGCAGATGATCCAAATCTAGTTATCCCACTTCAAACGGCAAATCCTACTGAAATAAATACTAAAGTTCAAGAAGTGATCGACAAAATGACTGACGAATGCTCGCGTAACAGTCTGATGCTAAATCGTGAAAAATCGAAGATGATGTTGTTCACTCGCAGTAAAGTTACTTTCACATTTCAAACTGTTCTTCCCGTTGAAGACGAAATGAAACTTTGGGGATAATTATTGTTAGAAAACAAAGTTGGAATGCTCATGTAAAGATGATATATGCCAAATCAGGGTATCGACTAAATATCATCCGCAGACTGAAGAAGACGCTAAATTTGAATGAAATTCATCAAGTGTATACTTCAATGGTAAGGTCGCTATTAGAGTATGGTTGTCCAGTATTTGTCGGCTTAAATGTGACTCAAGCACGAAAATTACAACGTCTTGATAACAGAGCTCATCGTCTGATATATAACATCTTCTACGGCAATAATAACTCAAGAAAGTGTGCGTGTACAAATAATGAAATACAAGCCCGTCGAGAAAAACTCAGCGAGCATTTGTTCAGCGAAATTGCAAAAAACTCTGCACACGTATTACATAATCGTATCCCATCAAAATACCGAAGACTATATCAAATCCCTATGTGCAAATCACTACGACGCAAAAAAAGTTTCCTTCCTTTCATGACTGCCCTTACGAATTTTGAAATTTTGAGCAAACGTGACACTACTTGACTGTTATTCTATTTTATTTTGGTTTAGACTATAATCTATGATTTTCTATGAAGGTTTCTTGTATATGTAACGATTATCATTTCATGAATATAAACGCTTTATTATTATTATTATTATTATGAAATGATCAATGTATTGACTTTACCAATGTACATTTTAATGACTTTGCATTGACTTTGTTATTTTTGTTCGCAACCCCACTAATTTGCATTGTTCTTTGTTCCGTGAACAAGTATTATTATAATGTCAAATTGTAGTGCAATATAAACAGGTCCCGGTAATGAAAGTCTGATGTCATTTCAAACATCAGTGATGATAAAAACACACACTTCATGAAAAAATGTTGTTGCAACCCATCTCCCTGCAACCGACAAAGAACATGAAATGTTACAAATGCCTACTATTGAATTCAACAACAGTTTGTCTCAATGCTTGTTCATTTCGTGGATTTGAAAGATACGCTTCATTTACGCTTCATCCACAATTCCTTTAGCGCAACATGAACAGACTCTGATGCCTGTTCTGAGTATTGGCCCAGCGATTTACCATACCGCCAACAAAATTCGGGAACATGTCGAATCAAGATATTGACTTTCGGAGTGATGCCGATGCCCAAACCTAAGTAGGAAGTTTGGAACTCTGCAATTTTTTCTTGGAAGTCAAATCTCAATTATCTTTGAGAAATGAATCTTGATATTTTCTGCTTTCGTACATGAATGACTGTATCCTCTTCCAACTACAGATAAGCATTTTGGACAGAGCTTGATGCTGGTCGGCTGTAAAGACATTTGTGTACCATGTGATGAGGAATCCCGGGGAACCGGAGGTCGTCCAAGTTTGGGTTTTGCCGGCATATTCCCCGAGAAAGGAGAGCTTCTTGCAATATTACAAACTTGGCACTGACCATTTCCGCATCCATGTCGTGCAACAGATTTTGCATATTGTTCAAATGACTGAACTTTGAGCTTTCTTCGATAGACTCAATTCTTGTATTCATGCAACAGGTTTAGATCACTTTTACATAGGCTAGATGGCAGTATATCATCCTCGATCATATAATCATGAATGACATATTGCTTAATCATATGTAAGAGAGTACGAGTCTCTGTTATCGCTTCATCACGGTCAGATTTGCCTCCACAGACATACCGCTTTCCTACACTCTTTATGAGTCCTCTTCGTCTTCGGCATATTGAAATGAAATGACTTTAATGATTCAAAAAACGGCGGCAAACTATGAAATCGAGAATTGGCTTCCAATCAACATGCGATCATGGACACTTATTCTCGCTTCTCGATAACAATAAGATCGCATGAGTTCCTGAATAGATCTCCAAGCTTCGATTTGATATGTATTGAGACACTGTATTGTTGATATCAAATTCTAGCTAGCTAATCGAAGTAGTCAGTTGACAGATGGGGACATGCGTATTTATGTTGAATAGAATGAAAAGCAGCAGACCGGTTTAGCTTCGATGGATAATGAGCCATAATGACTCAATGACGTTTTGGCTGCAGAACGTCATGGCTGCAGTCCATCAGAGCATGGCTGAAGAGTTTTGCTGATGCAACAACAACGAAAAGTTGTCAACTAAATTAGGCACGAATGAACATACAATGCCCGTAAGAAACAAAGTATAATTCACTGACAAGCATTCGATATATTAATCAGATGTCGTTTGTACGCAACTATTCAATACCCTATTAACATAACATGAACTAAAAAATCGCCTAAATAGTACTTGAGGACAGTCATATACAGTAAAATGCAAGTCATACACAGTAACCCATATGTCAGATATTCACATGATTTACTCAGTAAGGGCTCGATGTATTTCCTAGACAACGTACGTACCTAACAAAACAATATTCCAGTGACATAAAGGTAGTTAATCGAATTCGCCCTATTAGCATTTAAGGAGCTATATTGAGGACAAAATTATATAATAGACCTAGTCCAACATAGATGCAATGCATACGTCAAACATTCACATGATTAAGGGCTCGATGGATTTCTATAGGTCAGCGTCTGAGGCAACAAGCATGCAGATATATGTGACATCAACCAAGTGTGCCCAATTTTTATGTGCAGCAACTTGCACTGATTTCTGCTAACATTTGAAAAAAAATTGATCGATAAGTATCGATTTTGTACTAAACGGCTCGATAAAAATCTCAGGAGTTATGACTAAACTTAGCAGAAGAATACGCAGTTCTATATTTGTTGTCCAACGTTCACCCCCAAATTCAGTAAGTGCGCTAAAATCACAAATTATTGATTTCCAATAATTATCGATTTTCAAAAATCAATAAATTCCATTTTCTCGATATGGGCTCGATGAAATATTTTCTAATTTCTTTAAAGTATCTTCTCTTGCTCTAATAAGATCAACTTTTTCAAAACAAATCATCCCCCATTTTTTCGAACTTTCGCGACCTTCCTGACCACCGTGTTTGCATAATATAAGGCTACATGGAAATGGTACAGACAGCGGACAAAGGCAAAGCACAACAAAACTGTACAACACTTTCACTATGAAAATGAGCAACTAACCCAAGTTGACTGATGACTGTATTGGAATCAGTTCAGTTGCGTTGCGTGCACAACGCCAGTCAAAGCTGTCGGTGGAAATCACTCGAGAGTGAAGCGAGATACATGTAGATTGATGTTAAAAGAAACGTACGGCTATTGCTAGCTATATCTTCCATTTCGAATGAGCAACTTGAACGGTAGTCAACTTCTGAAGAAATCTAATTTTCCAACAGTTGATAGATTCAGTGATCTCAGTATCTCTTCTCATCTTCCGATACCATTCATGCATGCTGGAACAGCACAAATTGCATACTCGCGTGCATTTCTTCGCATTATCTGAAAGAAAAACAAAATTGCATCATGCAGGTAAGTTGGATGAAGTGGGGCAAGTGCATCAAAATTTTTTTAAGGCATCTTCGATGGAAATCAACTTACGCACAGCAAGCTGTTTAGGTTTCATTTTCGGAATCCAAGAAGATATTTGAGGCCCTTAGCCTATATTTTTACCAAGAAGTGAGCTGCAGCCAAAAAATTCGTATACCCAGTCATAGAAGTTTTCAGATATGAAGATGAATGACATCTGTAACATATGTTCGAACAGCCTATTGTTGACGTACTTTCAGTGACAGAATATATGATCGTGCTTTGACTTTGACTGAACATGCATTCAAGACTTACTACATCCAATCACGTGTTATAAAATTACAGGTTTGCACCTTAACAGTTGAGGGTAAGTTGAAACCAAATGTCGCTATATAGCCGCTTGTGAAAGTAAATGTAGGAGTGTCACAAAGTAATGTTTGCATGATACTACTTATGAATGTAAATAGGTAGGTTATAAATAACAATTAAAGGTAAGAGTCGATGAATTATCAAAGTTGTTGCTGTACAAAGAGATAAGTGGATTCCTAACATTGCTGAATTGATAGCCACCATCTGCAGTTTCAATGCATGTTCAGTTTGTACATGAAAAATTCACTTTGAATGATTAAGACAGCAGAAAGCGGTCGAAAGCTCGCGAAAATCCAACTATTTTTATGAGAGCAAGTGCATGGTGTTTTTCCGAAAATAATATTCTTGTCTTGAGTTATGAGCATCCCACCTGTAAATAGTATATTTGGTTACAGTAAACACTGGTTATTAAAACTTTTAGCAAATGAAAGTATAGTCAATTTTGTGAATTTTCGTGATCTGTTCAATTCTTCGGGTATCTGCACATCGTCCTTCTTCTTACTAATCAGGAGCCTGTTTCTTAAAATTTAGCTGTGTGATATGCATCAATAGAATTATTAGCAGTGAACTATAAAGTGCTGCTTTAAATTGCGTATCATAAAAATTTATTTCCGACTGAAAGTGCAATACTCGAAATTAATTCGTGATATGTACTGAGTTTCATAAATATTTGAGGCTGTTCAAAATTGCGATGCATATCAGTGTGATTGATACCAGAGCAATTAATTTCATAAGATCACGTAAATGGGTTCACGGCATCATTAATCAGATCAAAAATATTAACTTAATTTAGTGAATCAACAAATAAAATCAAAGACAATTAAATTAAATGACATGATAGTTGAATGATAAGACCGGAGGCACTCACGATAAGCCATAAGCCGCACTACCGTCGGCAGCAAAAACAACGTATCAGCAAAATTTAAGATTTTCAGTAGAGGCATTTAAAGTTTCAGACCTTACATGTTATATAACTTTTGATTGGAAGATCCGATTTTCAAAATTCTTTATTCATGGAAATCGTCATCATTTATTTAAAATGATCGTATAAAAATTAACACTGTTTTTGTTGCACTAATATCCACTTTAATCACAAATGTATTTTTGCGGATTGTGTCAAAGCATACATACCATACTTCGGCAGCAAGAACAACGTATTTCGTTTCACGTGAAATTTTAATTTCTAAGTCAATCTGCTAAAACAACGTATTTCGTGTTAAGTGTAGAAATTCTAAAGTTGTATCATTTTGCAGGATGTGAATGGGCCTACAATGTATCTTATTTCTACATTATCATTGTAGCTTCCATCTTCCCACTGATTTTGATTATCAGAAGCATACACGTGCAATAAACAAATAAGCAAAGAGACAATTTGTTTGATTACATCATAAAGATGATTTGATTGATTCCGAAGATCAACGTTTGACTTTTATGACATGCAAATAAGGCAAGTTTAAAGAGTTCTTTATTTCCTACTAGTAGGCCTACTGAACGAGATGCAATGGATTTTTGATGCATCGATTGGATTTCGACTGGTTCATGTTCTGAACCATGTTTCGTGTATTGGAACATCTCTTTCGTGTATTGGAAAATTCTTTCACCAGACAGGGTACAAATATGTTTAAGCGATGAAAGTCTTCCTCAGATAGGTCTCGAGTCTCTAGTCTCTTCTGAGAGGAGTAGAAGAGCCTCTTTAAATCACAAAAGTCCCAGATGTCTTCCGTTTTTCTGATTTTTCCTCCAATACTAGCATGCACACTGTCATATGGCATGAAAATGTGTCCCTCTTCCAAGTATTTGATTGCAAGGGCTTTCGCACGAATTCTTGAATCATTTGCTAAACGAATTAATTCGCAAAAGAGGAGTTGACTTTATTCTGAGCGTTGCAATTATCAGTACAGTTAACAGAATGATGTCTTCGTAATCTCGGCAGTAAATCATTATACTGTATAATGAATGTGTAAGGATGCGAGTGGCAGAATGTGCACTCGTATATTTCACGAAAATCGCACGAACCCGAAAACTCAATGAAACGGCGATGATGAAGTCAGTAAAAGCTCAATGTCGTTTCATGAAATAAACGAGTGGCACATGCTGTACACTCCGTCTAGATCGAATCTAGCCGTTTTTTTAACTGGCACATGCATTTTTCACAGTGCCATTTTTGCTGTTTGGTTTTAATTTCTCCACAAGCACGGTGTTTGGATGGAGAAATTCGCTGGCACATATTTTGGTAATGCTTATGTGTCTATTCCATCATGTTTTGTAGTTTTTATTGTGTATTTTAGAAATAGAATTCTAGTGGCGGTGCTAAATTCACTTCACCGCCATAACGAACTATCGGCAAGCACCTAGCGATTTCTGCCAAGCAAGAAGCAATTCCTTCAAAGTGTTGAATTGCTCATGCTGGCACACTCCTAATGTATCGATCTGTGAGATTTATCTTCATGTTGGCCAACTATCTGTCTACTTTCTGACAATCTAGTATCAGTTTAGAGAATAGGCATGGCCTCGATGCAGTGATT
Source organism: Prostheceraeus crozeri (assembly GCA_907163375.1). Classification (NCBI taxonomy): domain Eukaryota; kingdom Metazoa; phylum Platyhelminthes; order Polycladida; family Euryleptidae; genus Prostheceraeus; species Prostheceraeus crozeri. The sequence goes on from CAJQUW010010248.1 coordinate 20,824, forward strand.
CATGGTCCTATTAAGTTGAACAACGGCAGTTCAGTCTGTCGTTGTGTCAGTCAGTGCTTTAAACAAGCTGTAGGCTTCTAAGACGTACCAGGGATGTGGAGTCGGAGTCCCGGAGTCCTATCATTTTTGCTGGAGTCGGAGTCGGAGTCCTATCAAATGATAGGACTCCAGACTCCGGTCTACAACTAGACCCGAAATAATATAATACAAACAAATCATTTATCCTTGTAAATAGCTGTCACTGTCTTGATGTCAACTTTCTCCGTCAAACAAAAGTACAGAGACAGCAGTGCATACAAAGCTTATAATAGTTGAGGGAATGAACCGTGATAGTGAAAAAAAGGATTGTCTCTTCACTCGGTGATTTAGAGAAGACAAGCCTTCCAGCCCCGGTCACACCTACGCGCCAAAGGTCACATCAGAGACAAAAATGAAATACTGGTTTGTTTGAGAACATTGCATCTTACCCTCACGTTAATCGTGTGTGATGGCTCCTCTAAAGCGGATATTAAAATCGAAAGTGTACTCATATTTTCGTACCTTCTGTAATTTTCGTATGTGTTGCGTCTACCGACTCTCAGTAGACCATTGAATAAAGATTATTATTATTATCATTTTTTGGAGAAGGATGGGGATTTTCGTGTCTGATAGAGACTGGAGAAAAACCTTGTGAAGCACACATCAAGAAGATGGGAGGAGCCGAGTCGTATGCTTCCAACTTAAACCGACATTTGATCAACTTTCATCGAAAATGATTGATAATTGATGCAATTATCACTAAATATCGATTCAGGCAAGCCTATAATGATTTGTGATGTAGGCTGCCAGTTAATCTTTCAAAAAACTAAGCTTATATACTTGCCACCCGGAGTCGGAGTCCTATCAACCCCGGAGTCGGAGTCCTATCAAAATGATAGGACTCCGCATCCCTGAGACGTACACAGAATCTCTAATCGATAGTTTCAGTACAAGTATAAAGCAATTTTATTGATTATGCAGTACTTTAATGTCAATTTGAACTTCTTACTTTGAGCTATTTCACTCTTTTGCGTTGTTTTACCTGCCATTATTCAGCAACCTCATTTGAAATGATGGCGAGAAAAACAGCGTATCATACCCATCTTTTTGGATTGCGAGAAAGAAGAACAGCGTAAAACGAAATACGACTTTATTCCAGTACGGAAAAGATAGTTACTCTGAAATACGTTGTTTCATAATTTTCTATTTCCCTTGGTATTTATGGTATGAATATAAGCTTTTAATATATAAAAGTTCGAGGTTCAAATAGTCATTTAAACTACTGGCAGCAAAAACAACATATTTCGAAATACGTTCTTTTTCCTACCGACGGTAGCGCAAATAGAGTTCCAACATTTAATGAGAACAGTTTTAATGAGAACTGGCATACAGAACAAGCGAAAAGCAGGCTTTGATTACAGATGCGCACGGGATAAGCCACAAACCGGAAGCCGTCACCCGGTGGAGAATCCTTAGACGATGATCTTCAATAGAACCGACGTGATATAGCGCGTCATTCTTTATGCTTATGGCTCATGCTTTTAAAAAAATGAGAAAAATATCACTTTTCTTTTTCTGTCTGCTTGCATTATTTGTCATTAAACAAATATTGTCAATTATTCCATACATTATCATATTGCGTTATCACAACTTCGCGACTTGGAATGCTGCTCAAAGCATCAAAAAAACTTCAGAAAACGTTTGATACTTTTTACTGGATTATAGACATTTCGAAGTGATATTGAATTCAATCGACAAAGAAAAGTATCTGTATTATTTCGTCGATAATCAAATACAGTCTTAACCGTCATATTCTGCTTAATATGCACAGAGGACTTAAGGAAAACGACGGAATGATCTGCCGTCGGGAGTGGTGGTTCAATGTCTACATTGAATGGATAAGTCTCTCCTAACTGTTCGGAGATCCATATTTGATCTAAAGCAGAATTCCCACGGGTAGCTTTAGTGAACATTTCGTGACCACTGATCATGCTTCTATCATATGTAAATATCATCCACACTTGAAATCGCTCAATTTCAATCACATACGAAGTATGTATTTGTATGCTTTTCGCATGTTATTTCAAATGGGGTATGCTTTACAGACGAAAGCCATACCAGCACAATGTTAAAGGAAAGCATCAATGATGTGTAAGGCGAGATATGTTCATTTAAGGCATTTCGTAAAAATAAATATCACACCAATGTTACTACTGTTTTGTAAGTAGTGAGATAATGACATTCAAGAGTCAAACTTACAACATCGAATTCGATTTTAATACACGCAAGTCTAAGGCACTTCATAAATAATCAATAAGTATTCAACGATCATTAATTATGCATTACGCATTTTTGAAATTAAGCATATTATCAATCCAAAATAAAAACACACTGTAATTCATGAACGCAAAAATAGTTTTGTTTGCGATATATAAGTCAACATGGTCACCTGAAAGTTATCAAACAAATGAATTGATGTTAGTCAACTAGATTCATAAAGCAGAGGTACCTGAGCGTCGTGTTAAAGTTCCCAGACGTGTAGCAACGGCGACATACATAACCACGACATACCGTAGAGCATAAAAGTCCATTAAATCTTATCTAACTATTTACCACACATTCAAAAAGAAATAATCACGTATGGTATTACTGAAGAAAGTTAATTGACAGTAGTATGTATTATGTATATATATGTTTGCTATGTGACTTAACCCTCGCATTACCAAGGGTGATTTTAAAAATCACCTTGTTGGAATTTTCTATGTAAAACTTGTATATAATGATGTAGCCGGAAGTCCTTTCAGGACTTCGAGTTTATATATGTCCCGCATCTGTTGAACGAGTATAGTCAGAATCAGCCGTTGTTTAACCTACAAATAAAAGTTTTGCTTTCTCCAAAAATGTCAAAATTTGCGTGTTACATACGCGCATTACCAAGGGTGATTTTCTTTCATTCATTTCGCAGACGCTTTTACCACGAAAACGGAGTGAACAATAGGCACTGAAACAACTGAAATCGAGCGCTATTGTACATTGTGCTGTGCTACCAACATAGCAAAGTGAAACGGTATGGAGCGCTAGGTCAATCAATTATCGTGAGTTGCTCTCATCCGTTCTGCTGCGATGCGACAGGCGAGTTAGCGTTTTCACACATTCAACCATGGCAGGCAGACCGAGTCGGCAAGCTAGAGAACATGCAATTCGTCGCTTACTAAATGACGATAATACTGATGATGAAGAATCAGACAATGGAAGTGCTTCTGAAAGCTCCGAAAGCCCTGAGGATGAAAACACGCAACTTCTTCATAGCCGATAGTCTGAAGCTACGGAAGACTCTGACGAGGATGATGTTAGTAACAATCTCGTGGATAAAAACAACCATCTCTTGAGTACTCAATGTCCGGAAGCTACTAGAAGAAGAGGACCGGAAAATATAATAAGAAATCGAGCTGCACCAGCTTCTTGTGCCAAGAAAGAAACTAAGCTTGAAACATGGAGCTTATTCTTTCCAGATGAACTGTTACAAAAGATTGTGAGATATAGCCAGAAGAAAACTGGCCTACTAGAGATACCGTTTCGCTTGGATATTGATCAGGTACGTGAATACATTGGTATTTTGAATTTTCGAGGTACACACCATGACCAAAAAATGCCAATAACTGAATTATGGAGTGAACATGACCACGACTTTTACACTTGTGCTATGTCGAGAAATCTTTTTTTGATTTGGAATAAAGTTCTTCGCTTCGATGATTCATCTTCGCGAACCGAAAGATATCAGACTGATACTTATTGTGCCTTTCGAGAAATATGGAACATGTTCAATGACCGTCTTCCTTCATTCTTTGTACCAAGTCATTCATTCACTTGTTGTCGATGAACAGCTCGTCAAATCTCGCTGCCGATCTCCCCATCGAACATACAATCCTGCGAAACCAGGAGAGTATGGGGAAATGATCAGACGGGTAGCAGACGGAAAGTTCAGATACTTTTATCGGGGGAGTCCTCTTGTCAAAAGACCTATTGATTCTGACGCAGCTGCAGCTCACAGAGAGCAGAACAAAGTCAACTACCTCGTGAACTATCTTCTTGCCCTCTTTTACAACTCTGGCCGTAACATAACAGGCGATCGGTACTTTTCAAGTTTTATGCTGGCATCCGATTTGATGACAAACCATCAACTAACGTACATCGGACCCCTCATGGCTAACAAGAGAGAGATACCCCCCAGTTCTTCGTGAAGAAATGTCGCTGCATGAGACCAAATTCGTTTTTGGTGGTCCTCAAAAGAAGATCACCATGTGCGCTTACAAGGCAAAAACAACCAAGACAGTAATTATGTTGTCGACTTAACATCACGACACTTCAATTTCTTCTTCTCAAACGAAATTCAAACTTCAAATTATTCTCGAGCAGTGGCGCCTTCTCCGTACCTGCGAGGCTTTCGGCACAACCTCAAAAAATAATTTTCAACAATTATAAAAATGAAAAGTGTTATCAATCATTTATATTCGATAGCTTCTCGTGACAGCTGTGCACAGCTTTCCGTCTCAAAGTCAGACGCTCAACCTCATTGACCAGTTTTGCAGCACGTGCTCGAATCACAGCTGTTTTCTTCGAACAATTAGACACACAAGCTGGTCGTGTGTTCAGACGGAGCATTGATGTTCAGACAGTGCGAAAAAGAGTTGCGTGCGTGTGAGGCAGTAAGCGCACGCGCCCGCGCCAATATTGGCTTTTCCTATAGACAGATGCTTTGCCTTCTTCAATTTTTGCAATGAAATTCTACGCGATTCTTGATTGAGGCGCGGTATCCAAATATAGTAAGAGAAGCGCAACCCAACTGTTCCTGGATTCGCTTTATGTCTGAGAGGTGATTTTTTTCCATGTACAGCATTTCAAAGGAAAAAATGAAAAAAATTGTCGACGTCTTTCATAGAAAAGTCGATTTTACACTAAAGCACGTATCATACTACTTATTAACTAAAATTATTGCTTAAGCGTCATTTGATTAGTACTACAATATATAATTTTAATGAAGTGTGTCATTGATTTGTCATTTCGTCCAAATTGAGACACTGTTGACACTTTTGCATGTCATTCGGCTGAGCACAAGTCGCATTATACTACTTATATATTTAATGAAGTAGAATTTTCCAAAAATGTAGTTTCTGCTTGAAAATGTTTTAATCATAAAAAAGCATTTCGAATAAGAACAAACAGAACACGAAAGAGCGTCTTCTTATAAATGCCGAGAGTTATACTCTTTTACTGCTCGCAAAAGATGGTCATTGAATTTTGGATGGTTGTCGGGCACTCTGTATTTTGCCCAAGTACTTTTGAAGTCAGAGTGCACACTTTCGAAAGGTTGTTCAGAATAGCACCCCAAACCCACTCCATGCTTCTCACAGAATTCCTCAATATGAAAAAATATTGCGTGTAATTTCGGAGTCACACTGATTTTTATATTGTGGACCTCTTTCTTGAAAGTGTGAATTTGGAGGTGTAGTCAGATGCCAATTCTTTTGAAAAACAAGCAGTCGTGCTTCATCAAGAGCACGAAATGCTGCTATAAATTTCCTACAGTTGGCTGGACACTTTTCCTCCAGTACATCAACATGACGAAGAATTTTTCGACAGGAATTGCCTGTAAAGCAGCCACCATGATAGGCCTCACGAGAAATTCTGAGCGATTCTGCCCACTCGGAGCAATCCGGCCACAACTTTGACAAAGCTGAGTACAGAGTATTCACCGATCCTAGCAGGAGATGCAATTGTGAAGGTAGAATAAAATCCAAGACAAGCGTCTCATCAGAATCCTTGAAAATCGGGGGATGAACAACGTTATCGTATCTCTTGGCATCGGATGAAATTTTCCCATCTTCCATGTAAGACCAGTACATCAATCGAATATTACCAAGAGTACGCAATTCTCCTTTTTTTCGAGGTCCTTCTTGTGCACATTACACCAGCTGCAAGGATGTGAAGAGGAATGTGACATTAATCCCAACATGATATTGGCCATTTTCATGTCCATAGCGAAAGTGCAAGAAAACTTCTTGAGAAATTCAGGTTTCCTCGTTACGCCAATGATATTCCACATAGTAAGAATATTGCGATAATTTTCAGATACGTCCTTGACAATTCCGACAACAAACAATTTCTTTACACCGGAGTCCTTGAATTTGACACCCGACTGATGAGACTCGAACTAGGACGACTGCAAAGTGAGGCTCACTTTCAAAAATTCTCCTCCGCTATCAACACCAATCATGCAGCGAACATCTTGAGAGAAATTAAGTTCAATAATGACGAATTCCAACAATTCCTGCAGTGACGTACAAAAGACAACATCATTCATGGATTTGCTTACCGAACTTTGAGAAACGTTCTTCATAAAAGAATGACTCTCAACAACGAAATAATCGTCCAGCCGATGGTTCTTTTCTCGAAGCTTAATTTTTAGATGACTTTCAATAGAATTGCGATGTCCAATGGTGTATCGAAGATGCTTGCTCAATTTATGGGTCTGAATAGTTGAAAGATTCATGTCTGTTTGAATACCGTAAATATCATCAGCACTAAGCAGTAATGAAGTTGATGCCGACGAGGTTGCCTTGGCCTTGAGTTCTTTGCCGTTGTTCGATGCTAATGAAACTATTTCATTTTCGGTCAGTTTTCCCGCAATGACAGAGGAACCAAATCGCTCTTTAGTTGCAGAATTGGAAGCAATATCAAGCAAGTTGTGATGTAATTTCTTTAACATTCATGCGGATATCCTCGTCGTAAAAACAGAGAAAGAGTTGAAACAAATTTTGATGCAAATTTTGACTCTGTACTCAGCTTTGTCAAAGTTGTGGCCGGATTGCTCCGAGTGGGTAGAATCGCTCAGAATTTCTCGTGAGGCCTATCATGGTGGCTGCTTTACAGGCAATTCCTGTCGAAAAATTCTTCGCCATGTTGATGTACTGGAGGAAAAGTGTCCAGCCAACTGTAGGAAATTTATAGCAGCATTTCGTGCTCTTGATGAAGCACGACTGCTTGTTTTTCAAAAGAATTGGCATCTGACTACACCTCCAAATTCACACTTTCAAGAAAGAGGTCCACAATATAAAAATCAGTGTGACTCCGAAATTACACGCAATATTTTTTCATATTGAGGAATTCTGTGAGAAGCATGGAGTGGGTTTGGGGTGCTATTCTGAACAACCTTTCGAAAGTGTGCACTCTGACTTCAAAAGTACTTGGGCAAAATACAGAGTGCCCGACAACCATCCAAAATTCAATGACCATCTTTTGCGAGCAGTAAAAGAGTATAACTCTCGGCATTTATAAGAAGACGCTCTTTCGTGTTCTGTTTGTTCTTATTCGAAATGCTTTTTTATGATTAAAACATTTTCAAGCAGAAACTACATTTTTGGAAAATTCTACTTCATTGAATATATAAGTAGTATAATGCGACTTGTGCACAGCCGAATGACATGCAAAAGTGTCAACAGTGTCTCAATTTGGACGAAATGACAAATCAATGACACACTTCATTAAAATTATATATTGTAGTACTAATCAAATGACGCTTAAGCATTAATTTTAGTTAATAAGTAGTATGATACGTGCTTTAGTGTAAAATCGACTTTTCTATGAAAGACGTCGACAATTTTTTTCATTTTTTCTTTTGAAATGCTGTACATGGAATGCTTTAACCGATGCAATTGAGAAAATAGGAGTTGTCGATCAAAAGTTCAAAAGTGGTTTCGGGCACACCGTGTTTTATTAAGCTATAAGAGAGACGTGCGATTAAGGACGAATTTGCATCGGGTCTCTTATATAAAACACACCAACAACTCGTGTTTCATTGTAAAACAGCCAATCACAGATAGAATAGTTTGTAGCGCTACATACCAATCACATGCGAAAGTAAGTGAGTTTTCGTATGAAAACATACCAGATCTCTTTAAACATACGAGAATCTCTTATCAAATGTTAGTTCGAAATTGTACATGAATTTTATATATGCTTGTATATAATTTTCGTATCCTGCGATTTACAGGGCATAGTCATTTTTCATTGTAAATCATTGTCATTCATAACATTAATTTTGCATTATCAAAAAGGTGTTTCCTGTTGAAAAATATACGTTCTGCTATTCTATTCCACGAATCATTTCAAATTCACAGATTTTAGAACTTCGACTTACGATTCTTCCACAATTGAACGTATATCTCATAAAGTCAATGGTTTCGGTGAATTCGTTGACTGAGACGATCATATTTGACACTGATTTATTGCAGACGTCATGAAAAAGAGAAAAAGAGACGTCATCGAACACTTGATCTATTTCACCTTGACAGGCACTTTAGACAGTGCACCGTAAACACAAATTGATTTCGTAAATGGAAAGTATGACTTATTCCAATAATAGCCCACGGAACAAAATGACGTCACATGGATATCCGTACCGTATCTATTTTGGCAAAATCCGCGGATAACATTGTGCCACTCCCGGATAAGACGGATGGGTAACAATATTTATCCGTATTTATGTCCATCTGATATCCGAGGATAATCACTACCCATCTAAGAGATATTCACCTGACATCCACGGACATATGAGATATAAATCCGACATCTAATAAATGAGATTTTTTATAGCTATTTGTTATCCGCAGGATACGTTATCCGTTTAGTTGTCGAAAGGATATCCGTTGTGACATCAAAGTGATATAATGCTTATATCTGAAGAAAAAATTACGAAATCCCACTACATCGGAAATAAGAACCTGTTGCGTCATATATAAAATCTATTCATAAACCTGATAAAACAGTTTCAGTTTTTCGAATTCAGTAGCCCATAATTCATACTACAAACGGACACAACAGATGCACTTGATTTACAGTAATAACAGGAAGTTGGAGGAAGGGTATAATGTGTAACGAATTAGAAGCAAAGTTGCAAAATCACTGTTTCGGACTTTCACTCTCTATCATCTTTTGACTGGATCGTCGGTCAGTACATTTCGCCAGGTGTCCACTCAGTCCACTTCGGGCCTTTTCCAACCCAACTTTTGAAACAGCCATGACAACGCTCGTGATTATCTGATCAATCCTTGGATAAACGTGTTTTAATGGCTTCTTTGATGAACGAACGGATCCTTCACGGTTGAAATGTTGAAAAATGCCGTCAGGTGCTATGAATCGACATACTCCTCGTGCCGCAGTAAGGGTATTCACATTGTCGCCTTTGGGTGCAAGAGAATACAAGCAATTTCTCAACTGTTGACGCTTGGTCTTAAGCTCCAGCAGTTTTTCCAATGGTTCTAGCTGAAACAGAAAAACACCCAATGAATTCTACATTTCAACGCAAACGCAAAACAGAACGTGCTCATGCAAAAAAGCGGGTTACTCCTGTTCTACATAGCTGTAGGTTGTGTACAACACGGCATAATCCCAATTGAAATGGAATGAGAAAATTTTCTTGCGCACAACTATTCATAAGTTTTGAAGTTCAAGCAGGCTTATACATGTATAGATGAAATTAAATCAATTCAATAGAATTTTTCCTATAGATGTATTTTTTGGTGTTGAAGGTAAAAGAATGTCTTTATTTCAGCGCTTTGTAATAGTCTTTCAATCGCCTTCTTACGACACGAAGGCATACGTCGGTTCTATTCTAAGTTGAAGACAGCACGGGCGAAAAACTTCTGTTGACGCAGATTGTCAGATTTCGTATTGAAATCAATGAAGACATGACTGTATTCATCACATAGAATTGATATTTTGATACATTTTCAAGCAAGAACAAGATAGATAATTTCGACTACCATAAAAATGTCCCACATCCAAATTACAGATTATAGCCGAACATTTGAAAAATTCATTTGGGTCACCAACATAAGATGAAAATAGATATCATCTTGAAAAACTAGAGTACTTGCAGGTTCCTTGATTCATTTTAGGACTTTGCAGACACCCTGACTCTAAATGTAGCCTACATATAGGCCTACAGGTTTTGGAGATAAAATAAGAGTTAGGATTATTGACTGGTAATGTGTTACTCCACATACAGTTCTATATCCGCAGTACACACTGACCGGATAATGATAATTGCTGTATGAGATGAGCAACAACTAGATGTAGGCCGACATGTACTTGAATTGAGAAGTAGTGATGAACCCAGAAAAACTCACTTCTGTGACATTTGAGACTGGACACTGAAATGCTTCCTTAAGAATTTCAGAAGCTGCCGTTGGCGATATTTTCTGGGCAGATTGACCGGAAGTTGCTCCATGCAATGATTCCTGTAAATAAAGGATACATATATTAACAACAGTTCGGATTTCCGCCAAAACAGAAATAATATTTCAAAAATAAACTTGATATTTCATCAAAAATTGTGGTTTAAGTACTGCGTTTTACAATTTAAATCGCTTTCTCACTTTGAACACATATACCATGGAGACTATTTAATCACGGCTAACTTCCCATGTATCCATGTATTGCATCTACGATTAAATGTTCTATGACTTAACTACAAATTTGTCAAGGAATGTCTGAAAGAAATGCAAAAAATATTGGTCATTTTGTTGCTGCAACTGAAAGCATGGTTGTCTATGTTTGTGGTGGTCAGAAAATCCTGGGCTCGAAGTTGGCCATCTTCGGTTATCAGGGCTCGACTTTGGGTAGGCAGAAAATCCCGGAAGGTCAATAGTAAGGAAATGGGATGCATATTGATGACTAATAAGTTAACTCCCAGGATATGGGTAAATTTTGATGTCTTCGCCATTGTCATCTCCAACGGTATTTTATTACTATCAATGTACATGTATGTAAATGACAAACGCCGATGAATAACACAACTGCTTCGGCATCCTTCAATTTCTTACACACTGGCAATATATGTAATTAGGTTTTAGTAAGTTAACGAATATCTACCAGTACTTTTAATATTTATCTACATAACTAGTGCACTGATCAGCGTTCGTGTTAAAATACCGTTTCTGTTACCAAACATCCATGTATTTAAAGCTACATGTATTGCAAACATTTTTGACATTTTAAGATTGATCAGTAACAGATTGTCATATCATTGAAAATAAGAAACTAAAGGACGATTTCTAAAAGATTATCGCTACACATCCTGAAAATGGTTACTTTAAGCTGTATAATAGTTATCGGCTTGCTCAGTTACACGCGTACATAATCAACTTTTTGCCTGTACCTCTACGCACCATTAAATTGATGTAAGAAGTTATCCTTCCGAGATTTCGTTCATCCGACAGTAAACATAATAGTATGAAATTACAGGCCAAAATGTATCTCCTATCTTGCTTTTAACTTGTATATTTCTTAGTAAAATTCTCAGCACACAAATTGTGTTTTTTAAATAATGAAATTGAACAACTCGACGTTTGGACGCTCTTCAACAAAATCAATGAGATATATGTGTATTATATGTCAACAAAATATCTTTATGGGTCATTTTCTTTCAATTTTCCCCCTATCACATGAAAAGAAATGATTTTGTTTCTACATCAGTCTGATAATGAGCTGAGCTGCAGGCCTTCCGGATTCTTACATCTTACTCATGAATTGAAGTCTAACTTACTATCATTCCAGACATTTGTTTCTGCAGACAATCAAGGCGTCGTAATACTTCATCTTCGAAGGATTCAACTTTTGGACTTTCAGCTTCTACAAATAAAAGCACAGTCACCTAAGTCAGATAGACGGATCATAACATCATTTAGAATCAAAAAATGTGATGAGTTACATGTTTATATGTCTACCAGCTACTAACCGGAATGTCTACGATTTTAGCTATGCATTTCCTAGACAGGATCGTGTCCTTCGACCTACTACCAACGATAAAACAAAAGAGATATCCCCTTTTGCATAACTGTAGAACTACACTCAGGGTTGACAAAATTCCAATGTTTTGACAAAAACATAAAAAACACTTGGATGATTGTGGTGTACCTGGCCTGTGAAACGCATTCAAAAAGTTTTTCCAGATCAGAGTCATTCAACTAAAGCTCTAAATCTAACTTTGAGGATAGTCGGCTTCGGTCAAACAAATTGTGTAGCTATTGTACAGCTGACATGAAAACACATAGCCATAGATACCCCTGAATTGATTACATCAGATACGACATGATCTCGATGATGGTTCAACTATTCGGCCAAATACTCAGCGCCATATGGCCGAATATTCGGTATTCGGCCGAATATGAGAACCACTACTGGGAACATCCCTAGTCTTAATGATGTGTTTACGTAAGGTATGAACTTACCATTGTCTAAACGGTTATCGTCACCGTTATCACTTTCTTCCGATTCTATAGCTTCATCGCTCACATGTTCGCATTCGGGTTCACTTGAAGTTGCCTTTGATCCGATTAGAGAATCGAGAAATATATCTGCACTTTTCTCGTCCGGAAATACCCCTTTTATCTTGCCCGGCATCCTCATCCACGAACTGAAGTTCGGCAAAGAGCCGAGTTTGATTAAGGCTCCAAGGCGGCTAAAAGAAGGAAGAGATTCTATTGGTTTAATATCGTGTTTTATTATAAACATGATCAAACAGATGATCATAACTTAAGTTGCTTAACACATTGCAATCCTCATTAATATTCATATACATTTTGTTTTTGAATAATAATAGCTTTGGTGAATTGAATGTAGGGATCTCATTCAATAAAAGATTTTCACCTCTGCATCACAAGCGTGTAGCATTCATACTGAGAGTGATGTTATGTCGGCTTACCGCTCGTCAACTGAACCGCGAGGAGGCCAATAGCAGAGTGTTTGTATCGATTCATCTTGAGAGTTGTTTGCTTCGTTTATCGAATTACGCTTATCCATAACGACCCATGAAAAAGGGACTGTGTACAAGCTGCCATGTTTTTCACTTGAAAAATCAAAAACGACATATTTCTGAAATAAAAGATAAAAAAACACTGTAAGGATGCATTTAATGAATCACGATCACGACACTGCAATGTGTTCATTACATACGAGACGAAATTTAAGTCTCTTGATAAACTAAAAAGTAATGCAGATAGTCTATTTTTACATATTATTCTAGGTAATTATTCCGCTTACCTTTTTTTCGTACGCAGTTGTTGAAGGTAATGATGTGTCCCAAAAAGGCTGAGTTTGAATTCTTCTGCGCTTAGAATTTTCTTTATCCCGATTTTCCATCTGCAGGGAATATACTTTACAAAATTTAACAGATGAATGAATATGTGATTGATTAATTAACAGTATCACAAAAATTTAGGGCCAACATAGGTATCGCTCGCTACCAGGAAAATAAAGTAACTTCACTAAATTTACCTATCGGCAATTGAATAAGCATGATTTAGTTCCTTTTATTTGAATATTAAAATAAACAAAGCATTTAAAATTCAGGGAAATAGGCCGATGATATATCTAACCTCAGGCTTTGTTTTGGGTGCATGGCTGTGCCTGGGGTGAACTTGAAGTAAAAAACTTACCGACTTGAAAATCGCAGGAACACCATAAAATCTTGGTTGCTTATCTAAGGTGTAGGGCCGCTCTCGCTTTTCCTGATTTCCATCACTTTCAAGCTGGTGATTGAAAAATGTTAGGATGTAAGAAGAGAATCAATCACAGGAACAACTATTATAAGCTTACCTGTCTAACACTAGAACTCTTCTTCATGTTGAGCCTGAAGTTAAAAACTTTCGTTATGAAGCATAGCCATGAACACAGCAAAACAATCCACTGCCATACTAGTCATATGTGAGAGATCAATTTTCATACCACGCCTTATAGATTTGATGTAATCAACTGTAACTGCTTCATAAATGTAAATGGACGTATCGACTTTGTAGCATCCTATTTTGTATGAGGGAACTGGTTTGTTAAAGAAAGGAGTGTGTCGTAAATACTTCTTTACACGGACTACATCTGCTTCGACTGAAATCACCTCATAACAAACATGGGCTGCTACGTCCACATATACATTGTCAGGATATTTCACGTAGATATTTGTTCCGCACTTACTTAGTGTGACATCAGATCCTACTTCCTGTTGCCGTATGACACTATTTACCATGGAAACCAATGGATGGAAAGGCGATCGAACACTTCTTTTCAACTGACCTAACTTGCTTTCGAATGCATAAGCTGACACTGAATCCAAACTGCCATGAACTTCCGCTGTTTGTGCGAGATGAAGAAGCGAATGTATGTTATACACCATGAATGCGTTTCCATACAGCTGTTGAGATTTTGAAACAAATTGTTGTAGAAGATCATGTGCAAGACGATTTTCTAGCCTAGCTTTTCTCCCTAGCCTAGCTAGGGTCAACCAGAAGAGCGCATCCGACATTTAAGGTGCAAAGATGTACGTAGTGGTCTTTCGAGGTCATGATATCTTTCAGCAATACTTTAGAAGTATACAACAAAAGCTGTCGTAGTTCCGTTGCTTTATACCGCTGCAACTCTTTGATGGATCTTGGACGTCGGGCGAAGCAATTTGGGATGCATTTTCGTAGTGCAACTAATCTATCATTGAGAATACGTATATTTGAGGCAGACATGCGACATCTAACACGTTGTTCCCCCGCTTTTCTAGGACCAGAAGTGATCCACAGCATAAGCTTGAGCATTATGTCTGATCCTAAATGCATAAAATCATAAGGGAAATAATTTATCATGTCACATTTCAAACTTTCAAATGGAGAATGTGATCCTTCTTTATGGTGTTCCACTTGTCTTCTTTCCCGAAAGCTGGTATCTGTCCTTAACCTACCACCAGTAACACATGGCCATGTCATTCGCTTACCATCGTAAACCCCTTTCATCTCACAATAATCACATCCATTGTAAGAATTGAACGACTTTATGTTTTTCAGCATATGGCGAGCTGGAGTGTCACATACATGAGTAAATTCTACTCTAATGTTTCTGCCGCGAAAATAAATACCGTTTTCCATCATTTTTTTCATTTCATAAATTGATTCACTAAGGAAATCGTTATCTATTGGTTTGGAAATACCTGTAGTGAGAAGAATAGGAAAAACTATAGAAGGAGTGATGTTATTTATTTTTGCTAATAGAGGCCAAGCAGTGACACTTGAACTTTTGAACAACGGCAATCCGTCCACGTTGTCCTTGACAGACAAACAAGTCAAGCTATCTGTGACACATGCTGGATATCGTGATAAAGTGCGCAATATCTGATTTTCATAACCAAAGTTATATATTTCCATCCCGGATTTTGAAACAAAGTCACTACGATCCAATCCTGGTACTTTCAACAATGTCCTGCTGTCTAATGGTAAGGATGCTACGTTATGGCGTTTAAGGACCATTAATATTCCATTAGTCTGGCTTTCAGTCATTCCAGTTTCAATGACAGTCTTTCGCAAATCTTCCCAAAGAGACACTTTCTCATTGTCACTGTCAAATTCATCTGAAGCAAATAAGCTGTACGGATTGTCCATACTATCACTTAACCTATCTACCATGTCTTCATAGTCGCTTTCGTCATTTTGCAAATTACTATTTTCAACTGCAACTACGGGTGAATTTAAATATGGTAAGGACACGGAATCTTCTCTTTGATTCATTGAACAGGATGAGTCTTTACGAAGAACATCACCCTTTGTGACTGAAATCAGAAAATCTTCATCAGATTCTAAAATATGATCTTCAGCAGGAGGTACGACCAATCTTCTCCTATAGTCTCGTTTATACCTTTTGCGAATATTCTTTTTCTTTGTCTTCGAGCTAACAGTGATTGCTTCTTCACTATCTGTGGAATTTATAACCTGAAATTAAGAATTCGGATTCTTAATTGTTCAAAAAATGTGTCGTATCTGCCAAAATAACGTATAAACGCCACGCGTAGAATTCCTCAATACTCAACTAATTGATTTGATACGAATCGTTGATTTCTGAGAAAAATAAGAATTTGAAGTGTAAGTGAAATTCGGATCGACAATATATTTTCATCTTTAAATAGACGCTATGAACATTTTTTCCAAAAGTAATGCTTTGAGTTAAAATAATAACAAAAAATCATTACAACTAAAATAACCTTACAAATATTTGTATGAATAGAAGGTTTGTTATATACAAGTATTATGATCGTATTTCATGCTTCTGACTATATTCTTTACCCTAGAGGTTCATTTTGCATGGATGTCTTAGGTATGAGGCTGATTTCAATCTCAATTTACAGCATGAAATAGAACAGATATTGTCTTCATCCTCGGGGAAATATCACTTTTAAACTCGGACATTCGGCCCACGGTTACTAAGAGGATATCTCCTTCTGATTAAAGGCGATATCTATTACATTGCCAATCAATGAAATCTGATATAAACTTCGATCGTAACTGTCTGTAAAGAGCTATCAGATTTCAGGATTGAATGAATTGGACTCATAACTCAATAGGAAATAAAATAACGGAGGACAGAGACATCGAAAACTTGAACAATTAGTAAGACTTCGATATTTTGTATTGTCACCAATCTGCTAATTCTTATTCGCTATCAAGTATAGCCATACAGGAAAAACGGTGCCTCAAAATAAGTAGGCCTAATAAACGCTTTTTGATAGAATGAGAACCATCTGTACAAGTTAGGTGTTTAATGAGCAGATAGGACAGACGAAATAATTAACTTTTTCCAAATAAAGACAATCAACCGTAATCCGCCGATACCTTGAAGCGATCGTCTTTACGTGATACTTTTGTCAAAAATTATTTAGTGTCCAATCATCACTTCATAGCATCACAAGTAATTTCATTAGCAGGAACATATAGCTGATGTTCCTAAAATGGGATCGCTAGGCGTGAGGACTATACAAACAGCAGCAAGCATTACAGCTAAAAATTAAACAATATATAAAAATAAAATAAAAATCAATGATATTCAAGCCAGATGTTTACACGCCCAGATGCGTACAAATATCCTTTCACATGTAGTCAGGTTATTTACACGCCTATTGCTATAAAAATATTTTGCTGTAAATTCGTGGCTTTTCAATAACATTGAATTTTCAATTAACATTGAACATTCAATTATTATTAGTTATCTGTGAGCTTCGGCTATAGGCCTACGTGGGCCTACGTATTTCGAGGTTCAAATAGCTGTCCCGAAGTTCTTGTTAAGGAAATTATCAAATATTAAATATATATCATTTTATCAACTAGATTAATTTAGGACACAATTTATGTCTTCCTTAGATAGGTCTACGGAAACAGTCTTGTTACATGGTGTGAATTCTACATGCTTAACTCATGATTTGGGCCTAGCGGACAGGGCTATTGAGCACGATCATGTTTGGGGTTCGAATGAAGTATCTCAGGCCCAATAATAACATCAAAATTTCAGTTAGCTCAGATGTAATATCGAATGCTAGATGATTCAGAGCTGGTATCATAGAGGACATTACATAAAACAAAAATACCGAGTAACAGATGTCAGATTAGATATGATGACTTAGGATAGACAACTAGCACTTACTAATAGTAATCACTTTCAGCAAGTTCTTGAAGGCTTCCTCAGCAAATAATAATAATAGTGTATAACTTAGTGACTGTTATTCTAACGATTTCTGTTATCTTGAGTTCTAAATTTTAAAATTTATACACACGAAGGTGGTGTTAATTTAACAGTCGCCGTTTTGAATTTTTCGCTCTGTAGCTAAAAGATGTCGATGAAAATCCCTCTAATCGTCATAAATGATTTCTTTACACCTCAAAATACAAGACCGCACAAACAATTTGCATGGGAAATTTTTAGTTTGATAATTTAATTATTGTTTCGATTATAGAAGCCGCCATTTTGAATTTTGCTCTGTAACCAAAAGATGTCGATGAAAGATTTTTTAAAGGGCAGATTTGGAATCTCCGATGTCTAAACGTCGGAAACCGTTGAGAAAACCAATGGGAAATTTTTCAAACGCGCCCTTTCTGACGCACCATAGTAAGATATTTGGAGGTATATAGAGTCCAATCAAAAGTGTAGACGAACAGCTCAGAAATCTCCAGTCTTTCAAACGCAAGGCTTTGTCGAACATAGAACATGACTCCGCCTCCTTTACGGCATAGCCGATCTTGTCGTAAGAGGCTATAATCTGCAATGCCGATGGAGTTATTGTCAATAGAATCATCTAACCAAGTTTCAGTTATACAGACAACATCGGGTCTCATCGACATAACAGTAGCCTTAAGTTCATCAAACTTCCCAATCAGCGATCTGATGTTTGTCAAAAATAACCTGGGAAAAGCGACATTATTGGACGAACTCTGTAAAAAGTAGTGCTTTTATTGTTGTTCCGTAAAATCATTGATGAAAACCCTTGATCTCTTGTCTCTCAACAACCTTGACCCTGTATATCACGACGTCGCGACCAGCATCGCGCAAACCCTTTTAACTCTTTTCGTAGCTGAAAGTCAACTTGGCGCTGCATAGCGGTGAGATCAGGATAAATATAGCAAGAGGAAAATTTTGGAGTTTGTCGCAAACTCTTAGCATTGCGCAAAACAAAGTTACGATTATCATCAGAGGATAGACGAATACAAAGATGACGTTTATTGCTTCCTATCCGCTTGCCCGGTCGCCTAGAACTGACGATATCAGGATTTTTCAGACCCAGAGAATCAAACATTTCCGAACAGAGTTTTTTGTCATTTTCTTTGCGATCTTCTAGGGTACCTGTGTCAACCTCAGGTAGACCTTTAAAAATGACATTCAAACGACGATATTGTCTTTGCTCTAATTCATTTGTGATCGCATGACACATTTCTTCAGGCTGAACAGGTGAGTTTCTTTAAGTGTTTCATAGTCATTTGCTAATTTCATATAATCATTTTCTAATTTTGTAACACGATCCGATAATGACGGAAGATCTTTCAATTCCACTTTTAATGATGCTATTTCATCATGTAAAGCGGCCATAGTATCATGCTTCCCTGATTCAGTAATAGCTTTGATACTTTCCAAAGTGAGGTCAGCATGTGAATTAGCTCTTGTTGTTCTGGAGGTTGGCGTTGTTGTTGGCATCACGATCAACGTAAGAACACGTCAGCAAACACGTCTAAGTCACGTGAGCAGAAATCGATAATTGAAAAATCGACTGCGAGGGGTCCTTCTTAGCAAACCACTGATAATAGCTAATCGAGATGTTTCAGTTGACAATACCAACTGCTGGACAGCATACAATCAATACACAACGATCGAAGCAATACGAGCACGGAAGCACTGGTAGAGAATTCACACGATGCGTCGAAATCAACGAAGACAGAGAGCTAATAATAGAAACGTCGATGACCTCGATGGTGAGAGAGACAGCGGAAATCCAGAGATGATATCTGACTGA
This sequence comes from Prostheceraeus crozeri, assembly GCA_907163375.1. NCBI lineage: Eukaryota > Metazoa > Platyhelminthes > Polycladida > Euryleptidae > Prostheceraeus > Prostheceraeus crozeri. Next base: position 40,202 of record CAJQUW010010248.1, read on the forward strand.
AATGGACGATCGCAGAAAGTGAACACCAATCAATCACTTTGGAACAAAATCCCAAATAACCTTGACACAGTACAGAGATTATCCAAACAATTGCCACAGCAGGCTTGACCAACCCAAAAGAAATCCTCTGATACCAAACAGGCTACCGGGCTCAAAAACCATCAAAATACAAGACCGTATCGGAAGAGATAAACCGAAGTCAGCACATCAGAAGCCTGAACTAATGGCAACATTTTGATAACGTTGGAGAACTGATAATACTATTATCATTGTTCTATGATACTGTAATACTAATATAAAACTACTATAATAAAGTACTATAAATAACTACTATATTATAATACTAATTATTGTTTTTGGAATTCACACTGTATTTGATGAACACGATTGTCGCAAACAGACGATTCTTCATGATGAATCAAAAGTACGTTGAGGTATCTTCTTAAAGAATTTATTGGCTACAAAATTGCAATAAAAACTATGTAGGCTTACAGGACCGACGTTTCGTGTATTCACGCTTCTTAAGGGGCAAAAAAGCTAAAAACAATCAACAGAAAGTCAGTATAGAGCGTTAGGAGGGACAAGCATAGTCATTTGCGCAGTGGGTTAAAGAATTCTACCCTTACAATAATTGGTCAAAATCTTTTGCAAAAGTTGCCAGAAACATAACGTTATAAAGATTTTTTGTTTTGCTTCATCTTCGAATTGACAATTTTATTGTAGAAGAGTAGAAGTGCATGCCTCACGACAATTCTCTGAAGAAGGTTTACTTAAAAAAAAACTCGGAAACATTTCAACTACTGGACCGTATTATGTGAGCCTAAACATTCTTTTTGCCATTCCATTACGGCCGGGTGGTGTGTCATCGATTTCATTATTACTGAGTAAGTAGGGTTGTCCGCCGACATTTCACATGTCGTTTTTTCTATGAAAGTCGTTTATAGAGCTCCAATTCCAAATTAGACGGCCTTAATTGCATGATTAAGGCCGTCTAATTTGCTATGTGATACCATTGAGGTAGGAGCATTTCGCCATCCATCTTCTCGTTCCCATTGAAAATGGCATTGAAGAGATTCCTATGTTTCACAATTATGATTAGTAGATATCTCAAGCTTGACATGCTTTAATGTTCTGAGCTTCATGGGCTCCGAATGTGATTTCTCAAATAGAAAATCACATTCCAAACATAAGTGTAAATTGAATCAGTGCGTTATTGCTGACAGCATTGAGAGCTATGTTAGTGTATGAAATAACATGCAAAACGTGTAAAAGTAATTATATCGAGAGTACAGTCCGTTCACTCCATACACGCATTAAAGAACATGCCACAAACAAAGACTCAAGTGTACTCAAACATGACCTAAGTTGCTCTCCTAACATAGCTTTCCCGTTTACAGTAAAAAAATCATAGCGTTTGATACAAACAGCATTAACCTACGTTTCAGAGAGGCCACATTAATAAAATCTATAAAACCATAGATAATATAGCCTAGATAATAAACTAATAAGAGATAATAGATAATAAACTAAATAAACCACAGATAATATAATAGCCTCAATAACAAAGATGAATGTTCAACTTATCAGACATTGACATTTTGATTTTTGTGTAAAATGCAATTTGAAAATCCTTTTTACGTGAACAGGTCGTCATATCGATGAAAATTTGCAAGATTGGATAATAATGCAGGAGCTTGGCTAACTGATAACTTTTTTGATTTAATAGCAAACTGACATCGAAGGCGCATTTGCTACATATCCATTGTTAACGGGAATGCCAGGCGGATAACCAGAATGCACAGCGATAGCACGGATATCCGTCAAAAACAACGAACCAGATATCGGTTGGATATCAAACTTATCCGCTTACAAGATACGGATCTCCTTGGGATAAAAATTTGTTATCCGCGGAGATAGACTGGATATCCAAGCGGCTCCTGACGTAGAAATAATGGTTAGTGTCCGTTCAGCCGTGAAGATCCGTGGATATCCGGAGAAACTATAAGATGCTGCATCATCATGCAGTGCAGCATTATCATTGTGCGTAACTTAGCTATGGTACAATGTAGACGAAAGTAGACAGTAATGTATTCTCGTAATGATGATATCTGCACATGCATGTGACAGATATTTCAGAAGTCTAATTATCGTATGTCTACATGTGTAGTCATACCATTGCTGCCCACTGCGATTATTTTTTTAGATTCTCTCATTTTCTAATCCCAGCATATAAAAATATCTTTAAGAACCTCAGAGCCCTATCGAATGCCTAGAGTGAATTTTGGTAGCCTATTTTGGCTTCAATTCATAAATAACAATATCAAGAAAATAACAAAAATCAATGAAAACCATAGCCTGAAAGGGAAGTGACATCTGCTGATATCCTTCTATTCCTGTTCTTTGTCCTGTTCATATTTATTATTGTTGTCAAGTTTTCCTCTAATTTTTGCTCACTTGGTGTGAGGCCTATAAATGCTCTTCTGTTTTATTCCTTTACAAAGATCTTATTGACAATAGGTCCATTGCTTTCCGATATTGTAACTTCCACTGTGCTCCCCTCCACTTCCTTGCTAAATTCACATTCAAAAAATTAGGCCTAAACAATTTCTCAGTTTCAATTCCACAAGTCCTTCCTCCAGTTTCATGCATTTTCAAGGAATGACTCGCCTACTTGACGATCCCGTGAATAAACCAAAGAATGTAGGCGAGGTCTACTATTCAGGCCATGTCGTTGCCCTCCTGACAAACAGAGTGTCAACTTTTCGGTCTCATTGCTTGACATGAGATGGCAATTTTCTAATTAATCGATTCGAACATTCTGCAAATTATATTTCGATTGCGATGAATGCTCCAGATGACAGAAAATTGCTCCTGCGATTAGCTCATTTATAGTGTGATGATCATTGAAACTTAAAGCAAATTATCCTGACAAATAATTCTAACAGTGGATAGCATTGAATTGGAAGAAAGCATGATCGCCATATTTCTGTTGTGCAAAATTTTCCATGAACCGCTGTCTGAACTATAAGATTGTAAATCTTGGGCATCATTTGATATAGGCCTATTTGATTCCATGTTAACTTGTTCTTTTGAGATAAGCGCTTTATTCGATACATAAAATTGTTGAGAGAACTTCTGATCGTATATACCGCACCGCATTATCGATCGTTATTGAGTCAAATATACCAAATGCGTCATATTGTTCGGACGCGTCAGGAAGTCTTCAGAATTTATTTCATGATTTTGAGTCAAATATACGAACTGCGTCAAAAAGTCTGACTTCAATTTTCATTTACGTCAGCTTGAGTCAAATATACTTTTTGCGTCTAATATACCATTTGCGTCATAAAGACCGACTTGCGTCACGTCACGTATCTGAAGTGACGAATTCAGTTGGTAAAAATGGTTTTCTGCGTCAAATTGTCCGACTTGCGTCATTGAAAATCTCCACGGAACAAAATGACGTCACATGGATATCCGTACCGTATCTATTTTGGCAAAATCCGCGGATAACATTGTGCCACTCCCGGATAAGACGGATGGGTAACAATATTTATCCGTATTTATGTCCATCTGATATCCGAGGATAATCACTACCCATCTAAGAGATATTCACCTGACATCCACGGACATATGAGATATAAATCCGACATCTAATAAATGAGATTTTTTATAGCTATTTGTTATCCGCAGGATACGTTATCCGTTTAGTTGTCGAAAGGATATCCGTTGTGACATCAAAGTGATATAATGCTTATATCTGAAGAAAAAATTACGAAATCCCACTACATCGGAAATAAGAACCTGTTGCGTCATATATAAAATCTATTCATAAACCTGATAAAACAGTTTCAGTTTTTCGAATTCAGTAGCCCATAATTCATACTACAAACGGACACAACAGATGCACTTGATTTACAGTAATAACAGGAAGTTGGAGGAAGGGTATAATGTGTAACGAATTAGAAGCAAAGTTGCAAAATCACTGTTTCGGACTTTCACTCTCTATCATCTTTTGACTGGATCGTCGGTCAGTACATTTCGCCAGGTGTCCACTCAGTCCACTTCGGGCCTTTTCCAACCCAACTTTTGAAACAGCCATGACAACGCTCGTGATTATCTGATCAATCCTTGGATAAACGTGTTTTAATGGCTTCTTTGATGAACGAACGGATCCTTCACGGTTGAAATGTTGAAAAATGCCGTCAGGTGCTATGAATCGACATACTCCTCGTGCCGCAGTAAGGGTATTCACATTGTCGCCTTTGGGTGCAAGAGAATACAAGCAATTTCTCAACTGTTGACGCTTGGTCTTAAGCTCCAGCAGTTTTTCCAATGGTTCTAGCTGAAACAGAAAACACCCAATGAATTCTACATTTCAACGCAAACGCAAAACAGAACGTGCTCATGCAAAAAAGCGGGTTACTCCTGTTCTACATAGCTGTAGGTTGTGTACAACACGGCATAATCCCAATTGAAATGGAATGAGAAAATTTTCTTGCGCACAACTATTCATAAGTTTTGAAGTTCAAGCAGGCTTATACATGTATAGATGAAATTAAATCAATTCAATAGAATTTTTCCTATAGATGTATTTTTTGGTGTTGAAGGTAAAAGAATGTCTTTATTTCAGCGCTTTGTAATAGTCTTTCAATCGCCTTCTTACGACACGAAGGCATACGTCGGTTCTATTCTAAGTTGAAGACAGCACGGGCGAAAAACTTCTGTTGACGCAGATTGTCAGATTTCGTATTGAAATCAATGAAGACATGACTGTATTCATCACATAGAATTGATATTTTGATACATTTTCAAGCAAGAACAAGATAGATAATTTCGACTACCATAAAAATGTCCCACATCCAAATTACAGATTATAGCCGAACATTTGAAAAATTCATTTGGGTCACCAACATAAGATGAAAATAGATATCATCTTGAAAAACTAGAGTACTTGCAGGTTCCTTGATTCATTTTAGGACTTTGCAGACACCCTGACTCTAAATGTAGCCTACATATAGGCCTACAGGTTTTGGAGATAAAATAAGAGTTAGGATTATTGACTGGTAATGTGTTACTCCACATACAGTTCTATATCCGCAGTACACACTGACCGGATAATGATAATTGCTGTATGAGATGAGCAACAACTAGATGTAGGCCGACATGTACTTGAATTGAGAAGTAGTGATGAACCCAGAAAAACTCACTTCTGTGACATTTGAGACTGGACACTGAAATGCTTCCTTAAGAATTTCAGAAGCTGCCGTTGGCGATATTTTCTGGGCAGATTGACCGGAAGTTGCTCCATGCAATGATTCCTGTAAATAAAGGATACATATATTAACAACAGTTCGGATTTCCGCCAAAACAGAAATAATATTTCAAAAATAAACTTGATATTTCATCAAAAATTGTGGTTTAAGTACTGCGTTTTACAATTTAAATCGCTTTCTCACTTTGAACACATATACCATGGAGACTATTTAATCACGGCTAACTTCCCATGTATCCATGTATTGCATCTACGATTAAATGTTCTATGACTTAACTACAAATTTGTCAAGGAATGTCTGAAAGAAATGCAAAAAATATTGGTCATTTTGTTGCTGCAACTGAAAGCATGGTTGTCTATGTTTGTGGTGGTCAGAAAATCCTGGGCTCGAAGTTGGCCATCTTCGGTTATCAGGGCTCGACTTTGGGTAGGCAGAAAATCCCGGAAGGTCAATAGTAAGGAAATGGGATGCATATTGATGACTAATAAGTTAACTCCCAGGATATGGGTAAATTTTGATGTCTTCGCCATTGTCATCTCCAACGGTATTTTATTACTATCAATGTACATGTATGTAAATGACAAACGCCGATGAATAACACAACTGCTTCGGCATCCTTCAATTTCTTACACACTGGCAATATATGTAATTAGGTTTTAGTAAGTTAACGAATATCTACCAGTACTTTTAATATTTATCTACATAACTAGTGCACTGATCAGCGTTCGTGTTAAAATACCGTTTCTGTTACCAAACATCCATGTATTTAAAGCTACATGTATTGCAAACATTTTTGACATTTTAAGATTGATCAGTAACAGATTGTCATATCATTGAAAATAAGAAACTAAAGGACGATTTCTAAAAGATTATCGCTACACATCCTGAAAATGGTTACTTTAAGCTGTATAATAGTTATCGGCTTGCTCAGTTACACGCGTACATAATCAACTTTTTGCCTGTACCTCTACGCACCATTAAATTGATGTAAGAAGTTATCCTTCCGAGATTTCGTTCATCCGACAGTAAACATAATAGTATGAAATTACAGGCCAAAATGTATCTCCTATCTTGCTTTTAACTTGTATATTTCTTAGTAAAATTCTCAGCACACAAATTGTGTTCTTTAAATAATGAAATTGAACAACTCAACGTTTGGACGCTCTTCAACAAAATCAATGAGATATATGTGTATTATATGTCAACAAAATATCTTTATGGGTCATTTTCTATCAATTTTCCCCCTATCACATGAAAAGAAATGATTTTGTTTCTACATCAGTCTGATAATGAGCTGAGCTGCAGGCCTTCCGGATTCTTACATCTTACTCATGAATTGAAGTCTAACTTACTATCATTCCAGACATTTGTTTCTGCAGACAATCAAGGCGTCGTAATACTTCATCTTCGAAGGATTCAACGTTTGGACTTTCAGCTTCTACAAATAAAAGCACAGTCACCTAAGTCAGATAGACGGATCATAACATCATTTAGAATCAAAAAATGTGATGAGTTACATGTTTATATGTCTACCAGCTACTAACCGGAATGTCTACGATTTTAGCTATGCATTTCCTAGACAGGATCGTGTCCTCCGACCTACTACCAACGATAAAACAAAAGAGATATCCCCCTTTTGCATAACTGTAGAACTACACTCAGGGTTGACAAAATTCCAATGTTTTGACAAAAACATAAAAAACACTTGGATGATTGTGGTGTACCTGGCCTGTGAAACGCATTCAAAAAGTTTTTCCAGATCAGAGTCATTCAACTAAAGCTCTAAATCTAACTTTGAGGATAGTCGGCTTCGGTCAAACAAATTGTGTAGCTATTGTACAGCTGACATGAAAACACATAGCCATAGATACCCCTGAATTGATTACATCAGATACGACATGATCTCGATGATGGTTCAACTATTCGGCCAAATACTCAGCGCCATATGGCCGAATATTCGGTATTCGGCCGAATATGAGAACCACTACTGGGAACATCCCTAGTCTTAATGATGTGTTTACGTAAGGTATGAACTTACCATTGTCTAAACGGTTATCGTCACCGTTATCACTTTCTTCCGATTCTATAGCTTCATCGCTCACATGTTAGCATTCGGGTTCACTTGAAGTTGCCTTTGATCCGATTAGAGAATCGAGAAATATATCTGCACTTTTCTCGTCCGGAAATACCCCTTTTATCTTGCCCGGCATCCTCATCCACGAACTGAAGTTCGGCAAAGAGCCGAGTTTGATTAAGGCTCCAAGGCGGCTAAAAGAAGGAAGAGATTCTATTGGTTTAATATCGTGTTTTATTATAAACATGATCAAACAGATGATCATAACTTAAGTTACTTAACACATTGCAATCCTCATTAATATTCATATACATTTTGTTTTTGAATAATAATAGTTTTGGTGAATTGAATGTAGGGATCTCATTCAATAAAAGATTTTCACCTCTGCATCACAAGCGTGTAGCATTCATACTGAGAGTGATGTTATGTCGGCTTACCGCTCGTCAACTGAACCGCGAGGAGGCCAATAGCTGAGTGTTTGTATCGATTCATCTTGAGAGTTGTTTGCTTCGTTTATCGAATTACGCTTATCCATAACGACCCATGAAAAAGGGACTGTGTACAAGCTGCCACGTTTTTCACTTGAAAAATCAAAAACGACATATTTCTGAAATAAAAGATAAAAAAACACTGTAAGGATGCATTTAATGAATCACGATCACGACACTGCAATGTGTTCATTACATACGAGACGAAATTTAAGTCTCTTGATAAACTAAAAAGTAATGCAGATAGTCTATTTTTACATATTATTCTAGGTAATTATTCCGCTTACCTTTTTTTCGTACGCAGTTGTTGAAGGTAATGATGTGTCCCAAAAAGGCTGAGTTTGAATTCTTCTGCGCTTAGAATTTTCTTTATCCCGATTTTCCATCTGCAGGGAATATACTTTACAAAATTTAACAGATGAATGAATATGTGATTGATTAATTAACAGTATCACAAAAATTTAGGGCCAACATAGGTATCGCTCGCTACCAGGAAAATAAAGTAACTTCACTAAATTTACCTATCGGCAATTGAATAAGCATGATTTAGTTCCTTTTATTTGAATATTAAAATAAACAAAGCATTTAAAATTCAGGGAAATAGGCCGATGATATATCTAACCTCAGGCTTTGTTTTGGGTGCATGGCTGTGCCTGGAGTGAACTTGAAGTAAAAAACTTACCGACTTGAAAATCGCAGGAACACCATAAAATCTTGGTTGCTTATCTAAGGTGTAGGGCCGCTCTCGCTTTTCCTGATTTCCATCACTTTCAAGCTGGTGATTGAAAAATGTTAGGATGTAAGAAGAGAATCAATCACAGGAACAACTATTATAAGCTTACCTGTCTAACACTAGAACTCTTCTTCATGTTGAGCCTGAAGTTAAAAACTTTCGTTATGAAGCATAGCCATGAACACAGCAAAACAATCCACTGCCATACTAGTCATATGTGAGAGATCAATTTTCATACCACGCCTTATAGATTTGATGTAATCAACTGTAACTGCTTCATAAATGTAAATGGACGTATCGACTTTGTAGCATCCTATTTTGTATGAGGGAACTGGTTTGTTAAAGAAAGGAGTGTGTCGTAAATACTTCTTTACACGGACTACATCTGCTTCGACTGAAATCACCTCATAACAAACATGGGCTGCTACGTCCACATATACATTGTCAGGATATTTCACGTAGATATTTGTTCCGCACTTACTTAGTGTGACATCAGATCCTACTTCCTGTTGCCGTATGACACTATTTACCATGGAAACCAATGGATGGAAAGGCGATCGAACACTTCTTTTCAACTGACCTAACTTGCTTTCGAATGCATAAGCTGACACTGAATCCAAACTGCCATGAACTTCCGCTGTTTGTGCGAGATGAAGAAGCGAATGTATGTTATACACCATGAATGCGTTTCCATACAGCTGTTGAGATTTTGAAACAAATTGTTGTAGAAGATCATGTGCAAGACGATTTTCTAGCCTAGCTTTTCTCCCTAGCCTAGCTAGGTCAACCAGAAGAGCGCATCCGACATTTAAGGTGCAAAGATGTACGTAGTGGTCTTTCGAGGTCATGATATCTTTCAGCAATACTTTAGAAGTATACAACAAAAGCTGTCGTAGTTCCGTTGCTTTATACCGCTGCAACTCTTTGATGGATCTTGGACGTCGGGCGAAGCAATTTGGGATGCATTTTCGTAGTGCAACTAATCTATCATTGAGAATACGTATATTTGAGGCAGACATGCGACATCTAACACGTTGTTCCCCCGCTTTTCTAGGACCAGAAGTGATCACAGCATAAGCTTGAGCATTATGTCTGATCCTAAATGCATAAAATCATAAGGGAAATAATTTATCATGTCACATTTCAAACTTTCAAATGGAGAATGTGATCCTTCTTTATGGTGTTCCACTTGTCTTCTTTCCCGAAAGCTGGTATCTGTCCTTAACCTACCACCAGTAACACATGGCCATGTCATTCGCTTACCATCGTAAACCCCTTTCATCTCACAATAATCACATCCATTGTAAGAATTGAACGACTTTATGTTTTTCAGCATATGGCGAGCTGGAGTGTCACATACATGAGTAAATTCTACTCTAATGTTTCTGCCGCGAAAATAAATACCGTTTTCCATCATTTTTTTCATTTCATAAATTGATTCACTAAGGAAATCGTTATCTATTGGTTTGGAAATACCTGTAGTGAGAAGAATAGGAAAAACTATAGAAGGAGTGATGTTATTTATTTTTGCTAATAGAGGCCAAGCAGTGACACTTGAACTTTTGAACAACGGCAATCCGTCCACGTTGTCCTTGACAGACAAACAAGTCAAGCTATCTGTGACACATGCTGGATATCGTGATAAAGTACGCAATATCTGATTTTCATAACCAAAGTTATATATTTCCATCCCGGATTTTGAAACAAAGTCACTACGATCCAATCCTGGTACTTTCAACAATGTCCTGCTGTCTAATGGTAAGGATGCTACGTTATGGCGTTTAAGGACCATTAATATTCCATTAGTCTGGCTTTCAGTCATTCCAGTTTCAATGACAGTCTTTCGCAAATCTTCCCAAAGAGACACTTTCTCATTGTCACTGTCAAATTCATCTGAAGCAAATAAGCTGTACGGATTGTCCATACTATCACTTAACCTATCTACCATGTCTTCATAGTCGCTTTCGTCATTTTGCAAATTACTATTTTCAACTGCAACTACGGGTGAATTTAAATATGGTAAGGACACGGAATCTTCTCTTTGATTCATTGAACAGGATGAGTCTTTACGAAGAACATCACCCTTTGTGACTGAAATCAGAAAATCTTCATCAGATTCTAAAATATGATCTTCAGCAGGAGGTACGACCAATCTTCTCCTATAGTCTCGTTTATACCTTTTGCGAATATTCTTTTTCTTTGTCTTCGAGCTAACAGTGATTGCTTCTTCACTATCTGTGGAATTTATAACCTGAAATTAAGAATTCGGATTCTTAATTGTTCAAAAAATGTGTCGTATCTGCCAAAATAACGTATAAACGCCACGCGTAGAATTCCTCAATACTCAACTAATTGATTTGATACGAATCGTTGATTTCTGAGAAAAATAAGAATTTGAAGTGTAAGTGAAATTCGGATCGACAATATATTTTCATCTTTAAATAGACGCTATGAACATTTTTTCCAAAAGTAATGCTTTGAGTTAAAATAATAACAAAAAATCATTACAACTAAAATAACCTTACAAATATTTGTATGAATAGAAGGTTTGTTATATACAAGTATTATGATCGTATTTCATGCTTCTGACTATATTCTTTACCCTAGAGGTTCATTTTGCATGGATGTCTTAGGTATGAGGCTGATTTCAATCTCAATTTACAGCATGAAATAGAACAGATATTGTCTTCATCCTCGGGGAAATATCACTTTTAAACTCGGACATTCGGCCCACGGTTACTAAGAGGATATCTCCTTCTGATTAAAGGCGATATCTATTACATTGCCAATCAATGAAATCTGATATAAACTTCGATCGTAACTGTCTGTAAAGAGCTATCAGATTTCAGGATTGAATGAATTGGACTCATAACTCAATAGGAAATAAAATAACGGAGGACAGAGACATCGAAAACTTGAACAATTAGTAAGACTTCGATATTTTGTATTGTCACCAATCTGCTAATTCTTATTCGCTATCAAGTATAGCCATACAGGAAAAACGGTGCCTCAAAATAAGTAGGCCTAATAAACGCTTTTTGATAGAATGAGAACCATCTGTACAAGTTAGGTGTTTAATGAGCAGATAGGACAGACGAAATAATTAACTTTTTCCAAATAAAGACAATCAACCGTAATCCGCCGATACCTTGAAGCGATCGTCTTTACGTGATACTTTTGTCAAAAATTATTTAGTGTCCAATCATCACTTCATAGCATCACAAGTAATTTCATTAGCAGGAACATATAGCTGATGTTCCTAAAATGGGATCGCTAGGCGTGAGGACTATACAAACAGCAGCAAGCATTACAGCTAAAAATTAAACAATATATAAAAATAAAATAAAAATCAATGATATTCAAGCCAGATGTTTACACGCCCAGATGCGTACAAATATCCTTTCACATGTAGTCAGGTTATTTACACGCCTATTGCTATAAAAATATTTTGCTGTAAATTCGTGGCTTTTCAATAACATTGAATTTTCAATTAACATTGAACATTCAATTATTATTAGTTATCTGTGAGCTTCGGCTATAGGCCTACGTGGGCCTACGTATTTCGAGGTTCAAATAGCTGTCCCGAAGTTCTTGTTAAGGAAATTATCAAATATTAAATATATATCATTTTATCAACTAGATTAATTTAGGACACAATTTATGTCTTCCTTAGATAGGTCTACGGAAACAGTCTTGTTACATGGTGTGAATTCTACATGCTTAACTCATGATTTGGGCCTAGCGGACAGGGCTATTGAGCACGATCATGTTTGTGGTTCGAATGAAGTATCTCAGGCCCAATAATAACATCAAAATTTCAGTTAGCTCAGATGTAATATCGAATGCTAGATGATTCAGAGCTGGTATCATAGAGGACATTACATAAAACAAAAATACCGAGTAACAGATGTCAGATTAGATATGATGACTTAGGATAGACAACTAGCACTTACTAATAGTAATCACTTTCAGCAAGTTCTTGAAGGCTTCCTCAGCAAATAATAATAATAGTGTATAACTTAGTGACTGTTATTCTAACGATTTCTGTTATATTGAGTTCTAAATTTTAAAATTTATACACACGAAGGTGGTGTTAATTTAACAGTCGCCGTTTTGAATTTTTCGCTCTGTAGCTAAAAGATGTCGATGAAAATCCCTCTAATCGTCATAAATGATTTCTTTACACCTCAAAATACAAGACCGCACAAACAATTTGCATGGGAAATTTTTAGTTTGATAATTTAATTATTGTTTCGATTATAGAAGCCGCCATTTTGAATTTTTGCTCTGTAACCAAAAGATGTCGATGAAAGATTTTTTAAATGGCAGATTTGGAATCTCCGATGTCTAAACGTCGGAAACCGTTGAGAAAACCAATGGGAAATTTTTCAAACGCGCCCTTTCTGACGCACCATAGTAAGATATTTGGAGGTATATAGAGTCCAATCAAAAGTGTAGACGAACAGCTCAGAAATCTCCAGTCTTTCAAACGCAAGGCTTTGTCGAACATAGAACATGACTCCGCCTCCTTTACGGTATAGCCGATCTTGTCGTAAGAGGCTATAATCTGCAATGCCGATGGAGTTATTGTCAATAGAATCATCTAACCAAGTTTCAGTTATACAGACAACATCGGGTCTCATCGACATAACAGTAGCCTTAAGTTCATCAAACTTCCCAATCAGCGATCTGATGTTTGTCAAAAATAACCTGGGAAAAGCGACATTATTGGACGAACTCTGTAAAAAGTAGTGCTTTTATTGTTGTTCCGTAAAATCATTGATGAAAACCCTTGATCTCTTGTCTCTCAACAACCTTGACCCTGTATATCACGACGTCGCGACCAGCATCGCGCAAACCCTTTTAACTCTTTTCGTAGCTGAAAGTCAACTTGGCGCTGCATAGCGGTGAGATCAGGATAAATATAGCAAGAGGAAAATTTTGGAGTTTGTCGCAAACTCTTAGCATTGCGCAAAACAAAGTTACGATTATCATCAGAGGATAGACGAATACAAAGATGACGTTTATTGCTTCCTATCCGCTTGCCCGGTCGCCTAGAACTGACGATATCAGGATTTTTCAGACCCAGAGAATCAAACATTTCCGAACAGAGTTTTTTGTCATTTTCTTTGCGATCTTCTAGGGTACCTGTGTCAACCTCAGGTAGACCTTTAAAAATGACATTCAAACGACGATATTGTCTTTGCTCTAATTCATTTGTGATCGCATGACACATTTCTTCAGGCTGAACAGGTGAGTTTCTTTAAGTGTTTCATAGTCATTTGCTAATTTCATATAATCATTTTCTAATTTTGTAACACGATCCGATAATGACGGAAGATCTTTCAATTCCACTTTTAATGATGCTATTTCATCATGTAAAGCGGCCATAGTATCATGCTTCGCTGATTCAGTAATAGCTTTGATACTTTCCAAAGTGAGGTCAGCATGTGAATTAGCTCTTGTTGTTCTGGAGGTTGGCGTTGTTGTTGGCATCACGATCAACGTAAGAACACGTCAGCAAACACGTCTAAGTCACGTGAGCAGAAATCGATAATTGAAAAATCGACTGCGAGGGGTCCTTCTTAGCAAACCACTGATAATAGCTAATCGAGATGTTTCAGTTGACAATACCAACTGCTGGACAGCATACAATCAATACACAACGATCGAAGCAATACGAGCACGGAAGCACTGGTAGAGAATTCACACGATGCGTCGAAATCAACGAAGACAGAGAGCTAATAATAGAAACGTCGATGACCTCGATGGTGAGAGAGACAGCGGAAATCCAGAGATGATATCTGACTGAAATGGACGATCGCAGAAAGTGAACACCAATCAATCACTTTGGAACAAAATCCCAAATAACCTTGACACAGTACAGAGATTATCCAAACAATTGCCACAGCAGGCTTGACCAACCCAAAAGAAATCCTCTGATACCAAACAGGCTACCGGGCTCAAAAACCATCAAAATACAAGACCGTATCGGAAGAGATAAACCGAAGTCAGCACATCAGAAGGTAAAGCATATGATATAATAAAATGATTTATTTCAGCGTAATGGCTTATTTTGATGAGTGGCATAAGTAATTGAAGAGACATTATCACACCACTATCAAAGATAATATGCCGCAGGTGGTCGAAATATAGATAAGAGATAGTTTTATTAACCAATTAAAATGCTAAGTTAACAAGATAAAATTCCTAGTGAGTGCTTTAGCAAGAATACGATTTCTTTAGCAATATGATATGCATTGGTCGTCAAAAGTGCATGCTTATTTTGAAATAAAATGGAAAGCAACTGTTCAAGGTCATACTCGAAATATATTCATTAAAACACCCTAGCATGAGTAAGATATCTTCAGCAGATAGAAAGAAAGAATAATAAATGTTCGTTCAAAAATGAATGTCCGACTTCATCTTCTGATTCAGTGGCAATAACTTATTATTTGAAATTGATCGTCCGCATTTGATTCAATTCATTGTGAGAAATTGATGCATTTATTTCATGATTTTAGAGCACCGTATTCTTTTGGATGGAAGGCGCGTCTCTTATTTTCTCAGAGCCCTAATTCATACGTCTTATTTTCAAGGGCGTCTCTCATATTTTTTCGGATTTTCATTCTTTCGTTAGAAAATATGTCTAGATATATTACATTTACTCGCTTAGGTAACTAGACAGTTTTTTATCAGTGAAAAAACGAAGAAACAGTGCATTTTTCAGTTCATAATCGGCACAGTTTAGAGGCCCAATTCAGATATTCTGGAAATGAAGGCATTTTTGTGTTTGAGTAACATATATACTAGATTTATATATTCATACACCGACACATATAGACTAGATCTGATGAGTGATGAGTAAAAAATGAAACGAAATGAAAGTGTCAGTAATCGTGCAGTATCTTGAGAAAGTGCTGGCTATCCGTACATTACTCCAAATACAAAGCAATTCATTTGGTGCCTCCCCACATTAAACGGTAGCAAACCTTATGTAATTGTCAGAATGCAAAAACTTAACAACAAGTATAGCCTTAAATGTTATACAATATCTGGCATTATTCAAGGGCGTCTATCATTCACGAAATACGGTAAATCGAATTAAATTTAATAATGCTGGCTCCAAAGGCATTTCAGTTTATTGCCTTGGTTCCTTTCAAATATCTGCTTAGAATCGGAGCTCAATAATGTTGTTTAGCTGATAATATAGTTTAAATTCAATATTGCCAGCTGGTCATTGCAAAATGTATAGAAATTATAGCAAAAATCCTCATCGGTTATTATTCCAAGAGCAGTTACATTCCCGTGGGGATTTTATGAAGGGAGCATAAATTTAATAGGGATTCTATGAAGGAGGATGTCATTTTGAAACTCTCCGTGTCATGTAAGATGAAAAACGATGTCGGCACGAATGGAAATGTGACACCTTTTCTTTGGACATCAGCTGAACTATCTCATTATTTTTCTGTTTCCTGTAGTCCTATTTTACGTATATTTTACTTCAGTCATTCCACTATCAAAATAGACGAAATAACAAGCTAAGAAGGGCCATACATTCACATCGATGCACTAGCAGTTTGGAGCGCAGAATCAGAATTCTTGGAATAATTGATAATAATGAGAATTAAGTATTTTAGTCAAACAGATCATAATATCCGCTGCAAGGTGTTCTGTGGATTAAAATACTTTTCATCCGGAAAATGATGCATTCTATTAAAATATACGAGCCACCTAAACTTTGCAAAAATGCTAAATTCTTGGTGCATGCATTTTGAAACAGTTGAACGTATCAGATAAATGTAGGCATGTATTCATTTCAATTGTTGCATGACCGCAAAATATTACTCAATTATTATTACTCAATTATATTACTCAAAAATTATTACCGCAAAATTACTCAGTCAACATCACAGGGATAAGTAATGGATATCTCAAATGTAAGGATGATGCACTGATATGTAATCGATGACTTTGACTGAGAATGTTTAAATTATAAGATATCAATCTTAAGTCCGTTGTATATCATAGATAATCACGGAAAACCACGGATATCAACTTTACATCCTTGAAAATTGCGGATATCACATTGTTGGGTGGGAGGAAACTCACGTGGCTGACGTGGCCAATGTTATTAAAATCATAACTGCCAACCTTAATCCAGTACCAATTCTAATCAAAAAAATGCAAAACAATGATCTAAACGGTCAAAACAGGCGAAGAACGATATAAAATTCAACTAAAAATGGCCGATGAAAATGTCAAATTGGAACAAAAGCGCTTATTCTAACACAACGTGCCGGAGCGATGCCATGCACTTGTCAAGCAGAACGGTGTGAGTGATATAATACTTAATTAAGCTGAAAAGAGAGAGCATACGGTAGAAACTTTCATATTTGTCAAAAACTGCAATCTGCATCCCATTGCATTAACATGTGTTTTTCTCTGATCCTGCCTGACAAGAAGAGGAACTAACCAGAACTCGGCAGATTCGCAGCAGGGATAGGTGCACATCAATCTGTGAAAGTCTCATTTTCGTCCTCGTTTCTGAATTGTCAGTTGTGCAACAGTTCTAGCATGTTTCGCTTTATTAACACCTGAGAGATTAAACAGTGAGAGCAGTCCCTTCACACTTCGATCATGGCTAACTTGAGAAAGGATTGTCAGAAGAATTTGATGACATGCTGGAAGCCATTTCATAATCACTGAAGAGAGAGCACTAAGGTCATCATTTACATAAGTTTCACTCATGTTTTTGTACGCAATGAAACATGATTCACTGTGTTGCATACTGGTAGCTATTAGGGTGATTTGAGAGCGATCACATTGACTAGATTCCTTCAATGATTTTGTTTCCTATAAGTAGTTGCGGTACTTTGCACTTTTAACCCCTTCCGTACCACCTATAGGAAGAATAGGTTCAGAATACTGAAATTTTGGTCAGTAGCCAGATTGGATCCTATTAGAGCATATACGAAGCGATTTTGAATTTGGAGTTACGTGTCATGAGTTAGGGGAGGGACTTTAAAGTCTCAATAGATTCCCGTGATCTGCTCGTTTTGTACTTCTTAAATATTTTAATGATCTAATTCCATTGAATATTATTTGACGCTGATTAATATAATTCACATATTTACAAGCAAACAATCCGTTATTCAAATTTGTCTCTATTGGGAACGATAAAGAGATGTTGACCTATTGATTTGAATCACAACTTTACAAGCTAAGACGTCATTCAAATTCGCCTAACATTGAGAGCGATGAAGATATGCTGATTTGCTTCAAAAGTTCACATGCAAGGACTTTCAAATTCAAATTTGTCTCACATTGAGGACGATATGCTGTTATGATCTCAAAATGCTTAAGGTATCGTGAGTGAACGGGCTACAAAATGCACTCTACGGCACTTTCAACTATTGCTGTAGCTCTAAAATACTGCTACAATAAAGCCATCATTATATGACTTTGCCTAACTTTTGCATACGTAAATCATGTAATATATCAGCCTTCATCCATGTCAAGAAATCGATTTCCAGATAATTGGCTGCGCACTCGTGATCAAGAAGCACACTCCCCTAAATATCTGCATTACATTGATTTCAACAAAAAGAAAAACGAGTTTTTACTCGACGTTTCGGGTCCAGCCCTTCTTCACTGAGTTAAAACAGGCGCATATGATATGCAACTTCGACATATATGTACTAAAGAATGAATAAAAATCTATGTTCTATATGCTGAAGAAATTTCTATCTGAGAATTTCATTCAGATACCAAACTTATATCGGTCGATGTGACCGTCATCAGTGGTAAATTGACTTGTGAACTTACGCCTACATGTATAATTGTACAAGTTTATGGGATATGTTGATAACTCATTCGAAATACTCAGTTCTTAATTTGAAGCAAAAAGACATATCCACGTCATCTTGAATGGCCCAGCCTTGAAATTTACAATAGAAGAAAACAAGCAACTGTGAAATTGCTTTTTTGGAAATGGCTGTACATGTACAGTGTACATTGTGTTGAAAATCATTAGCCATATAGTTATTGAAAGACATCCCACTTCCCACTTCCGGCCCACTTTCAACTGAGGTGGATCTGTGCAGATAGCCTCATCACGAGAAAAATATCAACATAGACTGCAGCCGTATATTTTGCTGACCTTATATTCATCTACAATAGATGCCAGTAGCAATTGCAATTTGTTCCTCTTGCCATACAAAGCAGACCTGGTGCCGCAGAACGCTAAATGTAAATTACTTCAGCATCATTTTGCTCACTTTGACTTCGATTATCTCCATTCTGGATAAGGAGATCTCGTAAATCGTTATAGATCACATCATCATTGGGAACACTCCAAATTGCATTTTCCAAACCTTGAACCGACCTGGTATAGATGTCTGTTTGATCTTTTCCAGGTACTTCAATGCCGACGCTTGTAGTTGTACACCCTGGTGACGGTCAGTAAGTGGACACACCATTTTCCCAAGCAATTCACTCCTGTCTGTCGAACAGTCGGAATACGCTCGCCACCCAGATCAAAAGGCACATACGAGTATATCATCTTGACTCTCAACAGTGACAGTGACTCGTCTGTGGCTTGAATTTCATCCCATACCACCCAACAAGTTCACACTACCTGTTGAGAATATCTGAGACACACTTGTTATCATTTTCTATGACAGTCAAATCGTCCATGAAAGCCTTCATATTGTTGTTGTTTCCGCTACTCCTGATAATCATTTCCATGACCAGGAACAACAGGATGGAAGAAATAGCACACCCTATTGCAATTCCTTTTCTATAGCTGATATAAACTGGTGACGCTGTCATTGATTCTGAAACGGAAGCAAAATGTATCGAAATAGCTCGTGATGCATTCATTTATCTTTTGAGGACGTGAAAAAAGTCAAAGGAGAACTGAATGATTCTATGAGGAACAGATCCATCGGCGAAAATGTGGGCGATTCTCCAGACTCCCACGCTCTTGCTACTGTTCTCTATATGTACTTTGTTAACTTCTTCCAGTTTTTGTAGAGTGTATACGAACGCTGTTCGACCCTTCAACTGACTTCGCTCTCGCTTTGTGAATCACCGCTTCAACTACCACAGGTTCTTAATCCATCAAAATTTATAGTTGAAATGGTTAACCACATCGCGCACATTCAAATTCCTGTTCGGATCAGAATAGGTGCTCTGGAGCACTTATTCTAATTCCTTCACTTTAATCGAGAAGGTCCCACTCGCCTTCTTTAGGAGAGTTTCTCTTGCATAGCGGTAAGGATCTTCAATCAAACTCTCATTTTCTTTCCTATGTTTGACACGCTAAGTCTGTTTCCTTTCGTCTTTCGCCGGCGTCAACATTGCGATTTTTTGCGGGAGATCATCTATTTCAGTTGCTTCACTGCATGACCTGAGCTCCTCAATCCTATTGGGATAAATTTCTTCTGGTCCTCTTTTACCACCTGATTGCCGCTTCTTCTCGCCAAAACGTCATAACTCCATAATCACAAATCACTGCGCCGAATTGCTCAGCTCTCACACATGCACTTCCCCTGCGTGCGAATGCATGCAACAATTCTTCATCCATTGCTTTTCATGTCGAATCTCTTGACTTTGACCACTTCACGAAGCTGTGTTCAGGTATGCGAGCACGGTAAACAGTGCAATAACAAAGCTACTTACGAAACAGATGTATAAAATGAGAGTAAATAATGTACGGAAGTGCTATTGTTCGTGCTCATACGCTACGAAAGCAAAAGCGATCGTTATCATCCAATAAGAAAGTCAATCGCCTTCGTGGTGTATGAGCGCGAACAATTGTGTTTTCATTCATTTTGTCATTTTCGATTTGTACATCAGTTTCGTAGTCAAAATCAGCCAGCTTTCGTACTAGTCTACAGTGTAGAATATGCGTACTCTGGTTTCATATTCCCAGTTTCCGGACATATATCTGGTTGCTTTTCCTAGAAAATCCTCGCATGTGATAATACGGCACCACATGGCCATTATTAAGGCGCAGAGGATGGGATTAGACCATTTGGATTTTGAAAACGATCAGTAATTCTTTTGGTTGTAATATAATGACTAGAAAATCAATAGTAAGTTGGGAAGCAATGAAGCATATGCGTTGCATGACAAGATGGTCATTGTGAAATTATACTTGAAGCTTTACCAGTGATTTTCGGTCAGTTTCCTCGCAAATGAATGCACATTAATGCAAACTTTTGGTCAAATAATCATGTGATTTGCTTCAATAATCGGTACTTCTATTCTTCCCCCCCCCCCACCTTTGTGATGTTGACACCCGGAAGTGTTGCATCGTCAACGATCTTATCTTGCTTCTAAGGGTAGTTTCACTACCGTCGCAAAAGCGTTGAGTGTGTAAAACTACTCTTTCTGACTTGTAGAGCATTTACAGCCTCAGAATCAAACAACTGCTCGTCATTTGCCTGTAGACAACAATCACACGAAGTTCATGATCACAGCTGTACCTTGTATTCTAACTGAGCATCCAAGGTACCAATCCTTCATCCCACGGTTCAAGTAAGACCGCCTTCTTCTCGTCAACTTCTCAGTCGTGTTATAGTGTCCTATTCTAAACCCAATGTCACTAACTTTGGCGAAATTTGATGATTTTGGAAAACTTAAAAACTGTGGGGATGGGGAAAGAATGGAAATACCCAATTAGTGTTTGAAGTGTGGTAAATTACCGGTAAATTACCAGTGGTAAATTACCGGTAATTTACCGGTAGGATTGAAATAAATTACCGGTAAATTACCGATACACAATTGATCATTTTTCGGGGTTTCCTCATTATATTTTGCCATAACAAAATTTCGAATACACTCACAATTCTCAGGTAGCCTAAAGAATTTAGAGTTTCTTAAAATTACTAAATCGGAGCTTATGTATCTAACCTATAAATGTATTCAACCACGTGTGTATGAATAATTCGATGTTGATAGTTATACCCACAGAATTAGACCGGTCGTCTCTTCTTCTGTTTGACTAGAAAGGAAACATAGGAACATGTAACATTAATAAATTGGCACAATCTCCTGACATATCACCATACCAATCGAACAATAAGCAGCCAGTTCAACATTAAACACGCCAAATTGTGCGAAGCTTCAGTGACTATTATCAACCGGATCACACAACAAAGAGACACAGTCGATGTCAAGTTCTACAGAGAAGTTTGTGAGCGTTTTTTCGTGCGCCTGCTAACATTTTAAATAATGATCGGAGGACATTATCGAGAAAACTTTTGCGCAATGATCTGAATTCTTCGAAGCTGAAGGAATCGTGACGATCGGAGCATTTTGAAGGAATTCACAGCAATCCGCAAGCGGCGCATGACTATTTTTCCTATTTCTGCAAGGTATTAAAATTTTCTTTTTGCTCAATTAGTAGTTCCTGCATCTGCCATTGCTTTGAATCAGTCTGCACTTCTAGCAAAGTGATGCGCTTAAACAATCTAATTATGTGATTATACTATTCACTTTGTCATCACCAACCCCTAGCAGTACTAGAGAATGCCTGAATTTATCAAATTCCACGCTAGTTGCTTCCTCTTCAACACGCATTTAAAATTTTCTAATTCTGGTCTCTCATTTGGTTGAGACGATCGCTATTGCTCTCTTATCAATGCCTTTAAGCACCTTTATGATGATTGTAGCCTGCGCGCGTATTGTCAAATTTTACCAGGTGACTACAATAGGGACGATATACTTCATATTCTTTCCATTGATGATCTCCCTCTCTTTCTCATATTATAGTAATATTTATTACTAATTATAGTTATCAAAATACATTTTTTGAAACAATTGTCTCCATGTATCTGAATTTACTACGCATGGATTTCACACTCCTTCTAACATTGACAACTAGTTTGGATTGTATCTATAGAAAGCTAAGGATGTGCAGTGTATTATCTACAAAATATCATAGAGCGTGTGGCCTTCCCCTAGAACAATGTTTATTTGCCGTCAAACTTTTGATTATTATGGTCTATTTGGGTGAAATGCCAACAAACTTATTAAAAATGTCAATTTTTCATTTCTTAATTGCAATATCTATGACAAAGAATCACACGTTAAGCAAAATTCAAGCCTTCATCAGAATCAGATTAAGCAAAGTGTGTATTTAGTTGAAATGAAAGCATATTGGTGCGCTCGATTTGAAGTTATACGGACTTGAATATAAATTACCGGTAATTTACCGATAAATTACCAGTAAATTACCGGAAAGGTAACTTTAAATAAATTTCCGGTAATTTTTAAACACTATACCCAATTATCATTAGTTACTCGCCAACTTAGTAACTTAGAAAATTTGAGATAATGTGTTGAATTATAGCCTTCCTTTTACAGATTTACCCTTGAGCGGATAATCACTACCATGGAAGGTGTGATCCTAATGAAGTTGATGATAAACATAAGCTATATCTTCAGATAAAGAATTCAAATTCTGTAATATTTGACAGATTATGAAGAAGGCCAATATAGCCTGCAAAATTCTTGCCTGTCATGACTACTGTACTGACAGATCGGATGCGTTGCTAAGCGCTAATCTTTTGAGTAGGATGCATTAATGAAATCAGATGAATTTTTCAATCCTAAAAACATTTCAATACGGTGAAACACTCCCAAATATCCTAATAGTAAAGATGCTGCATATTTGCATGAAGTGGGGTAAAAACTAAATATTTTTCAAGATGGTGTCCACTCGTCTGTGTGTCATGGTTCCGACTTCCTTCACTCAATTGTTTTTACTTCTCCCGAATGTCTCCTAGGATGGGTTACAGGACTTTTGCCGGTCAAGTATTGCGTTGTTGTCTGCGAATTTACTAACATCTGCACTTCAAAGGGTAAAAAATCAAATAACTTGTGAAATTCTTATTTTATAAAATAAGGCTATAACATCCGTAATCGGAGCACTTGCATGGAATAATTTCTAAACAATCATCTTAGTGTTTTGTAAAATCCAGACTGTTCTTCAGCACACTATCACCCACCCGATGCTATACTGCAAGCTACTGGCAAGTTACGGCGGTAAACTGCCGGTAACTTGTAAATAAATTACCTGTCAGTTACCGGTAATGTATATGTCAAAATAAGTTGCCGGTAATTTATCCAAGAAATCAACAAAATTCCGAGATTTGAATGGGTCTTGACAGGAATCACACAGTTACAGACTTACCGCTATGTATTGCATGTAAGACGCCTCTAGCAGATTTCTTGTGTCATTCGGGCGATATAAACACCTCTTTGACTTGAGATGGCAATCATATTTTGATGCTACAAACATTTATTATATATGTTATATGTTTTACCGAAAACGCGCCATGTCGTAGAGTGCCGGTTGAATTAGTAGGAGTTAAACTGCAAAAGGGTGTGAGGCAAACATTGGCAGCATTGAAGGAAAAATTCATGACGATTGTTGTGCAAGATAGAATTCCTTCCGAGTTCTGGAAATAGTCGAATTCAGACATGTACATAACTTTTCTCCAAGCTTTGATAATTCTTTGTGCCTTTGGGACATCCAATGCTAATTCAAAGCGCTCTCAAGCTGGATATACCCGTCCTCACCTGGTATATACGAATGTGAAGTTGCCATTAACCTGATTCTAACTGAAGTGATCAGCACATTTTTCTCGAGGCTATTTATTGAAGAGATATTTTTTAAAAATAAAAAATAACAGTTTTATTGACGTCCTACGGAGGGCCTACTAGGCACTAAAGCTGAGAAAACTTCATATGATAATTTGAAACTTCAAATGATAAGAACATGCGACGGAAATACAAAATAAAGGGTATCCGCTAGCTTCGATCTCATTGCTCATGTTTTGAGTTTCATAATATACATTAATGTACACCCCATCCTCGACACCAATTGCTATAAGGCAAAGGCAGGCAATACATACATGTATGAGTTGTATTTAACACAATGGCATGCGACGATATACAAAACATAAGGAGCTGCACGTGCACTGTAAATCGCTGGATACGAAAATTACATACAAACATATACCAAAATCACATGCAATTTGAAACTAACATCTGATACGAGATTCTCGCATGCTTACAGAGATCTGGCATGTTTTTCATCAAAAAAAATGTATTTCACCAAAATACAAAATTGGAAGCATAGACTTCCAAATCAAAAATTAATAGTGGTTGAGGTCTGGTTCAATGTTGGTTTAAGCATAGAAATAAAAATGGATTCCTTGCGCTCTCTTTCTATGCGTGAAGAATTCGGCCGAAGCTGAAAGAATGGAGCAACCTCCAATTTTAACGGTAGATCTTTAGCACATGCAGCAATATGTTTAGTCACTCCTAAAGTCATGTAATTGGCATTATCCATCTGTTGTCTATGAATAGTCAGCCGATTACGGAACATATCCCCGGTTTGCCCAATATAAAATTGGTGACAAGACTTACAACGAAGGGTGTAAATAAAATTCTTAGAGGTGCAGGTTAATTAAGTTGCAGTTGATCTTAAATCTTTTTGTGCAATCACCAATTTTGAAATCAATAATCTTCCCCGTCAACAAGTGGGGCAACATTTGCATTTAGAGTCTCCACATTTCAAAATCCCTTCAATTGTTTTCCGATTATTCCTGCTTAATAATCTCAAAAGCGATGGAGGCTGTTTAAAACCTTTAACCAGTTTAATATTTTGGAAAGGATTGATTAATTTTATGCTATTAACCACTGGTGCAACAACTTTCTGATAAACGTTTGGATTATTCTTATATATGTGCAAATAAACGTCATATTATTATCCATACTTGTACTCTTTGATCTCCGATTACTTATGCTATCCTCTGATGCACGAAGAAAAGCATTTTCAATTAAATTCATGGGATATTTAAGTTTTCGAAGAACCTTTTTCAATGACCTCAGTTGAATCTGCTTGCTATCTTCTTTTGAAACGATTTTATTTATTCGATTAGCAAGACAGAAAGGAATATTGCTAAATATATGTTTGGGGTGACCTGAATAGAAAGGAACATAGTTCTGACTATCCGTAATTTTACGGTATATGTCCGTTTCTATCCTATTTGTAGTCCTGTCGATGTACATCCAAACATCTAAAAAGTTAATGGCTTGATGACTGTGCTCCATTGTGAATTTAATATGATCATCAAGACTATTCAAAATATCAAAAAAGCGATGCAATTCCCCATAAGTTTCATCCCAAGTTATATAACAATCATCGATATACCTAATCCAGTTATCTATAATGGCATCCGCCGTGTTTGGCTCATAAACTTCTTTAAGCATGGTAAACATTTTTTCTTCTAAGAATGCCATGACGAGGATAGCATACGATGGGGCCACCTTGGCACCCATCGCCGTACCAGAAATCTGTAAGTACGTACTGTCTTCAAATGTAAAAAAGTTGTTCTCAAGGATAATAAGAAGTGCATCCAGGATAAATTGCTTATCAAACCTTTCAGATATTATTGCATTTTCACTAACCAGCCAAAAGTTGACCGCCTAAGGAAGTGGGTATGTTAGTATATAAAGAGACCAAATCAAATGTAGCTAAAATGACATTCATAGGATTTGAAGTTGTTTCATGTAAACGCGAAAGGAAATGAAAGGTGTCTCTGCAGTAACTGCGGGTTAATGGTACAAGGGGTTTCAAAATTTCATCCATAAAGGAACTAAGGTGAGAGGTCGGTGAAAAGGAACATGAAATAATAGGGCGAAATCTCAGATTAGTAGGTGCTGCGGTCGTAATAAATCCAAAATCATCAGGTTTCATGTTATTAAAGTACTGAGCATGTTTGTGGATTTTTGGTAATCCATACATAAAAGGCATCTGATACTGAAAATTGATCAAATAATTCTCTTCATTTTTAGTAAGTCTGCATAATCCTTGGTATTGTTTAATCAAATTCTTAATTCTATTAATTGTCATAGTCATCGTATAATGAGTAATGATTTTATAAGTATTCGTATCACATAAGTGTTCATTAAACATTCTTGCCTTGTAAAACGAGCAATCAAGAAGAACCAAAGAACCTCCCTTATCTGCCTTAGCAACATGTAATGAATCGTTTTCTTTTAAGGCTTTTAAACTCTGTCTTTCTAATTTTGATAGGTTGTAGCATGGTTTACTCGCAGCAGTTTTCAGTTCAGTTGTGCTCTCCATTATTACATCAATTAACGTATCTAGTTTAGCATTCGACCCTTTGGCCGGAGTGAAGTTGTATTTATTACGTTTAATATCAACGGTACTTCCGATTATTAAGCAGGAATAATCGGAAAACAATTGAAGGGATTTTGAAATGTGGAGACTCTAAATGCAAATGTTGCCCCACTTGTTGACGGGGAAGATTATTGATTTCAAAATTGGTGATTGCACAAAAAGATTTAAGATCAACTGCAACTTAATTAACCTGCACCTCTAAGAATGTTATTTACACCCTTCGTTGTAAGTCTTGTCACCAATTTTATATTGGGCAAACCGGGGATATGTTCCGTAATCGGCTGACTATTCATAGACAACAGATGGATAATGCCAATTACATGACTTTAGGAGTGACTAAACATATTGCTGCATGTGCTAAAGATCTACCGTTAAAATTGGAGGCTGCTCCATTCTTTCAGCTTCGGCCGAATTCTTCACGCATAGAAAGAGAGCGCAAGGAATCCATTTTTATTTCTATGCTTAAACCAACATTGAACCAGACCTCAACCACCTGAACTATGACACGTCTATCAAAAATCACAAGGTTTATGCCATTAATTTTTGATTTGGAAGTCTATGCTTCCAATTTTGTATTTTGCTTTCCAATAAATTCATTCCCATGAGCAGCCTGCCCTAGACCAGGCGAAACCGGTCGGGAATTATTGCTGACTTTTCTTTCGGGTCAAAACTGTATTATTTATATATATATATATAAATATATATATATATATATATATATATATATATATATATATATATATATGATCATAAGTAATCGCCATGAGACTTAATCGCCCATCAGTTGAAAAAGTCGCTGTGTTTGTAAAGGCCAGAATTTATGCAATTCTAAAAATATTGTCTACAAAATTGTCTGCAATATCTGTTCGGAAAGTTATGTAGGCGAAGCGCATCGCACTTTCAGAAAAGGAATTGATGAACACCTACATACAACCAGCAGCCAAGTTTCTATCATTTTAAAATTAAACACAATTGCTCCCCTCTGTTACGCCTTATTTCTCCTTCAATTATCTCCCGCGGGCTCTTTGATTCTTATCATCGCCGCCGTGTGGAAATGTCAACAATTGAAGCTGTTAAGCCTCAGATAAATGTGAGAAGATAATGATGCCGCCTGGGCATACACGTGTTGAACTCTTGTTACTTTTCTTTATAATGTAATGTCATTTCACTTCATGTACATTTACTTCGTTCACCTGATGAAGTCTTAGACGAAAATTCGTGAATAAACAATTTTATCTTGAGACAACGTTGAATTTTTTTAATTTATCTTTATATATATATATATATATATATATATATATATATATATATATACGAGACCCGATGCAAATTCATCCTCATTTTCATGCCTCTGGTATGCATTTCGTATGGAGAGCTCACTAGGTGACATGTCACACTCAATCCCGCGTAATTCACGCCTGAACCACGCGTAATTACACATGACCCCAAACATCCGTGGCTATGCGGGATATTGCTGCAATATAAGTTATATAAGTTAGTATAGTTGGTAGTCCTGTTACAAAGACTTTGCGTCTCATGTGTCTGCATGTATCAGAGGCTAAACAATAAGATAGGACCTCAATTTCATGCTCAGGGAAGACAGAACGTGCTTTTCAAGCGGCAGCGCAGATAACCGTAGACGACGCTCAAACTATAAACGCTCGCCCGTGCGTATTCATAAACATTTCCCATGTTTTAACAGCATCAGATCAAGTGATTTCTGACTCGTAGTGCAGCGCGTATGTACGCGGGTAGAAGAATAGAATGTCCTTAACCACAGATGTTTGACGCGTGGCATGTCACTTAGTGCTTTAAGTCACATGGCAAAAAAATGTATTGCATACTTCTGTCAATCAACTTTTTTCAGTAATACCAAACGTGAACACTTGTTTGATAGAGTGATGTTTATCTATATTAGTTTTATTGTGAATTTAATGCTCCACCGGATTGTCGTTGTTGCTACTTGTTTAACAATATAAGTCAAGTTGCTAGACAATAATTCATTCAAACGATATCTTTCGTGCAATCATTTTGACTTATATATCTCAAACATAAGTGTACGGTGATCACTTGAAACAAAAGATTTCAATATCAAGTAAGCCCGAGCAGTTGCTTTGGACGAGATTGATCTACAATGAGCAGAAAACTTTGTGTTGGATGAGATAGTTACACCAATATCGCAAATACTAGAAACCATATCTATATGAACGTCATTAATATAATAATCGCTTGCAAAAGTTGATGTACCAAAAGTCAGAGATTTAGTTTTTGTCTTTGAAATAGCCAATTGATATTGAGCGGACCAATGAAAAACATTAGAGAGAGATTCTTTCAATTCACTGAAGTCACCAATATTACTAATCCCAAACACTTTGAAATCATCTGCAAAAAGACGAATGCCACTATTTTCAGAAACAGAATATACAATGTCGTTCACGTAGACCAAAAACAACAACGGGCCCAAAACGGAGCCTTGTGGGACACCACTCAAAATTGAAGAATATCTTAATTGATCATTTTCGACCATAACGCACTGCATAAGACCGCAAACAAAGTCTTCCAACCAACTCAGTAACTCATAATTGATTCCATAGTTCTTGAGAGTTAATAGCAACTTGCGATGGCATATTGTGTCGAAAGCTTTAGTGAAGTCTACATACACTACGTCGACCTGATTACCATCATTGATAGCAGAAGTCCACTCATTTAATGTCCCAAGTAGTTGTGTACACGGTGAGCGTCCTGGCAGAAACCCATGTTGACATGAAGAAATAAGATCATTAGCAACTAAATATTCAGATAGTGAATCAAAAACAATTCTTTCTATAACCTTGCAAATGACGCTTGTTAACGAAATAGGTCGGTAATTAGTTACAGATGATTTCTTACCCGTTTTGTGGAAAGGAGCGATTACTGAAGTTCTCCATATTTCAGGTAGTTGGCCACAACGAAATGAATTTTCAAATAAAATTTGGAGTGGAATAGCAATCTCGTCACTAAGGCCTTTTAAGAATATTGGAGGAAACCCATCAGGAGTATATTGAAATTTTGGCTTTAACTGATGAAGTTTGTAGGCTATTAGGTACGCTGGAAATTCAACATTGCACAGTCCAACATTGTCAGGAGCAACAGTAAGTGGAATGGGTGATACGCCATCGTCTTCCACAAAAACTGAACAAAAATAATTATTGAAATATTCAGCCTTTTGCTTAGAGTCGTGTAGTAAACTGCCTTGATGATCAATAATGGAAGCTAATGTCACATTATTTTTAAGTCTGTTCCGTATATAGGACTAAAACATTTTATCATTATTACTTTCAGCAAGTCGTAGCTCGTAACTGCAAAAATAGTCGTTAACACCATTCACATAATTCATGCAGGCGGCCTTATATTTGCAGATGAATGCCGAATCACGCTTACTCTTTTGGTAAAGATTGCGCTTTTTCACAAGAAGGCGTCTAATGTATTTGGGATAAATTGAGTGATCATTCTTCGTTCTCAAAGGTACAAGATCCTTGTTAGAAATAATCTGGTACAGTACATCACAGAAATAATTCCAGAAAGATTGTACATTAGGATTCTCATTATAAACCTTGAACCAGTCAACATTACGCAGATTTTCAGCAATTTGAATATAATCTGCTCTATAAAAGTCTGGAAAAACAACTGGCCTCGACCGAGCCACAGAGCCACCACTGATCGAAAAATTTACCGACTTGTGATCACAGTTATTTGAAAAAGGAGCTCCCGTAGCTACATCAAAGATATATTGAGTTCGATTAGTCAATAGTAAGTCCAGTATATTTCCACCTCGTGTTGGCTCATCAATTAATTGACTCAAGTTCAATTTGATACAGGTATTCATAAAACGTGCAGTGTAAATATTACCGGAAGATGTTAATGTGGACCAATCAATCGCTGGGAAGTTAAAGTCACCAACGAATATTGTTGCGCAATTGTTTTCACTTCCCTATTCCACGAAGCTACAGAGCATTTTTACTGCAGAATCGAGAAAAACAGAGGATGGAGGAAAGTATAAGCAAAAAATTCTGTATTTCAAAGATTTAGGCAGAAATAAATCGATGACCACAACCTCCAAACTTGAAAATTCAGAAGGGATTTCGACAGGAGAGCACGAATGAATGTCCTTCACAAATAATGCAGAACCGCCACCCAATGCACCACGATCCCTTCTGTATAATATGTAATTTGAATTATGAACGACAAAGGAATCACATATTCGGCTATCCAACCACGTTTCACTGACACAGATTAAATCGTAGTTTTTAGATGCTAGTAAAACGGATAGCTCTGGGAATTTATTGCGAAGAGATCTAACATTAAAATAAAGACACCGCAGAGATCTATCCGTCGAATTTGATTTTGAGCGGTCAATATTCTCGCGAACACAATCAAGAGGAAGATACAATACTTTGAAATAATTAGGAATATTGGGGTAAGTTTTCTTCAAAAAACGTGAATATTTTCTTATTATTGAGGGAAAGTCGATATCAGAGGTAGATCCATAAATCCGTCAAAACAGTTGATTTCCAATATCTGAATGGTCGAATACCACGGAATTTTTCAATAACTTGCCTTTTTTCAGAAATATGCGATCGGAGGGTAGTGCATTCTTTCTTTCATCCTTCAAACTATTTCTTAAACGCTTTTCCTCTAATCGTGTCAAGTAAGGTAAATCTTTGTTAACATAAACTTTACCACACCAAGTCGACGGGTTTGTTCTCAAAGTTTTTTGATGATAAAGTATAGCATTTCTAGATTGAATATCTTTGAATGTAACATTAATTGGTCTACTTTTAGACTCTTTCTTGAATCCAACTCTAGATTGGGTCACTATATAATCATCATCAAAGTCATTTACCAACTTCTCACATAAAGTTTCAATTTTGGAGGAATCATCAGATAATAAAGCCATCATCCTCGGGAATACCAGTAAAAATGAGATTCAACCGACGATCTTGGATATCATTCTTTTTGATCAACTGTTGTTGCTTTAGTATGACGTCTTTCAGATTATTCAACTCGGTGCGTTGTAGAGCTTGTTCTTGTAAAACAGCATTGTAGCAGACCTCCAATTTGGATATACGTGACACAATATCATCAAGCCTTGCAATTAGAGTTAGTTCCAAATTCTGTATCATCTGCTTTACGTCATCACCATCTTGTTCAAGTACGATATCTTTTGATCCGGATCTCAGCTGCCTGTTGTTAGCTGGCATTGTCAACCGTGGAGGACTGTTCAGACTTGTGCGCATGCGCAGACAGACACTTCAAAGGGGAAACACAAAAATGTGAAATTTCAAGAGAAATTGAAATCCTCGCTTAAAATAAATCGCACCAGAATACAGATGAAGATACGACGATCAAAATTATATAACTTTCGAGGAAATACAGTGGAGGAAATTGAAATTACGAAGTTGTGAAATATTTTTGCACGAGAGCGACAAGCAACACCACCTGCTCGTTCAAAGTCAATTAGTTGTCATGTTATCTGTTTCTATGTTTATTAACTATGTTAGTGAGAACAGAGAGAGAACTGGTACAGAAAGTTGACGTCGGACGAGTTTTCGGTTGTCGAAATGGCAAGTGCATACGGTCAATGGTGTCCTCAATAAGGAAGTAAGGAATTCTCTTCTCCAAAAATTGAGGCGGCAGAGGAATCAAAGCACTAGACGCATTCCATTCCACCTTACAAGGTTAGCCAAAGAAGGATCGTCATTGCATCATAAACAACCCTGACTGACACGGATAGATGGAATTCGTTAGTCCTAACAGACAATCCATCTAGGAGACGGTTACTCCAAAATCACAACCCTCGCCAACCCGCAGTGCCAAGCGTGGCGAGTAAGGCAACCCCCTTCATATGATGAATTTAAGCACAACGAATAGGCCCTCAGTACCCAGCAGTTCTGGAGTCACCCTTCAAAGCAGCAACAGGAATGATAAGAGAACAGAGGGTGCTAAGAATCACTGGGTTAGAAGATGCTGCAAAGGAAATAAGACGACAAACATCTCTGTTGCGACATACAATTGTCGATCGTTAATAGACCAACCAAGTGGAGATTTTCGACTACACGAACTTGAAAGAGCCCTAGAATCTGTGAATGTAGATATTCTAGGTCTATGCGAAACCAGGAGAAATGGAGAAGCAATGATGCAGACCGAAGGAGGTAATGTTCTATGCTGGAGTGGATCAAGAGGCGCGAGAGGTACGGGATTCTGGGTGAGCAGGAGGTGGAAAGACAATATCGTAGATTACTATTCGAAGTCTGATAGGATATCAGTTATGATCCTAAGAATAAACAGAAGAACAGCTTTAAAGTTAATTCAAGTTTATGCACCTACTTCCAACAGCGAGGATGAAGAAGTAGAGAGCTTCTACGACGACATTCAGGCAGTAATCGACGATGATAGATGTGGCAAGCCGATCATAATGGGCAATTTCAACGCGAAAATTGGAGAAAAACAGGACAACGAACAATGAATCGGGAACTACGGTTATGGCAGAAGAAACATGCGAGGGGCAAGACTGATAGAATTTTCTGCTGCGAATAACTTGAAGATAACCAACTCCTTCTTTAAAAAAAGTCAAAATAGAAAATGGACTTGGGAATCACCCACTGGAGCAACCAAAAATGAAATTGACTTCATCCTCTGTAGAGATCCCGATCTTGTGTTAATGTTGGAATTATTAACCGATTCGACTTTGACTCTGACCATCGTCTTTTAAGAGCAAAAATGAAAATAAATGAGAAACGAGAAAGAGTAAAAAAGATGAGGAAACTCGCTACTCCAGGCAACTTCATACTGGACAGGAGAAGAGAATTTCAATTGAAACTCTCCAATAGATTTGAGAGTCTACACATTGAAGATACAGATGACCTAAATGTTGAATATTCGAAGTTCACCTGCGCTATAAAAGAAACTACAAAGTCATTGAAAATTGAGAAAATGTCGAAAACAAAAAAGTTAACAGACGACACAGTCAATCTGATTAATAAACGAGAGGAACTGCGGAAGAGAAGAAGAGAAAGTAACGAAGCAGAGGTTGAGTTTACCATCACCAGAAAATTGACTAAACAAAAGATTAAACAAGATATTTCTGAATTCAACGAAAAGCTAATAGAAGAGGTCATAAAGAGGAACAAATCGTTGAAAAAAGTACAAGGGCTAATGAATCCAGGCAGAAAAATGATAAGATGTATCTCAAAGAATGGAAATGACGTTACAAACAGACGTGAAATACTAGAAGAAATAACCAACTTCTATAGAGAGCTTTACAAAAACGATTTTGCAAATGTGATAATAGATGTAGAAATTGAAGAAGAAGAGAAAGAAAATCCGACACCTGAAATTTTGAAAGGTGAAGTACAATTAGCAATAAGGGAAATGAAGAATAATAGATCACCGGGAGAAGACGAAATAATATGCGAAATGTTAAAAGCTGGAGGGGAAACCTTGATTGAGATGCTGACAAAAATCTTTAACCGAATTTTGAATTGTGGCCAGATACCCCATGAGTGGAGAAACGCAGATGTAGTAGTGATTTACAAAAAAGGCTGCAGTAAGAACATAAAGAACTACCGACCAATAAGCCTTCTAAGTCATCTGTACAAAGTCTTTACCAGAGTTTTACAACGCCGGATTAAACAGACTTTAGAATGGAATCAACCAAGAGAGCAAGGTGGTTTCCGGAAAGGCTACTCAACAATTGACCATCTACACTCGATAAATCAACTGATTGAGACGTATACAGAGTATAACAAGACTCTCTATATACTTATGATCGACTATGAAAAAGCTTTTGACTCTGTTAGCCACACAGCGATGCTAACTGCAGTAAGAAAGCAGGGAGTAAGAGGGAAAATTTGGAGAATTTTAAATGAGATATATAGTGATGCAACAGCTTCCATAAAGTTGGAAACAAGAGGCCCGAAATTCCTCATTGAACATGGCGTTCGCCAAGGAGATCCCATATCCCCAGTCCTCTTTACGGCAACATTAGAAGACATATTCAGATCATGTCACTTCCCTACAGACGCAGGAATAAACATCGACGGTGAACGTCTCATCAACTTGAGATTTGCAGATGATATTGCCATTTTTGAGGATGACGCGACTTCCATGCAAATAATTGTAGATGAGCTAAATAAGCAGGGGAAAAAGGTCGGTTTAAAGATAAACAACAAGAAAACAAAAATTTTGACAAACGGCCAAAAGAGTTTAATCCACATCAATGGACACGTCATAGATTATGTCGACGATTTTATTTACCTTGGACAGAATATCTCCTTTCAAGCCCGCCAAGAACAAGAAATCCTAAGAAGAACACAAAATGCGTGGAAGTCCTTTTGGAAACTCAAGCCCTACTTAACATCACGAGGTATAGAGATGAAGAATAAAAAACGTTTGTTCGATATGTGCATTCTGCCTGTCCTGACATACGGATCCCAAACCTGGTCTCTAACACGATCACAAGAGAATAAACTCAGAACAACACAACGAGCGATGGAACGAAGGATGATTGGAGTCACTCTGAAAGACAAGGTTAGAAACGAAGAAGTAAGGAGACGAACAGGGTTAAAGGACGTTGTGATAGAAGCGAAACATCTCAAATGGAAGTGGGCTGGTCATGTCATCAGGCGACCCGATAACAGATGGAGCCATAGAACGACAGTATGGATACCAAGAGAAGGGAAAAGAAACCGTGGAGGACAGAGAAAGAGATGGAGAGACGAACTCCCAAGGAACTGGCGGCTGGCGGCTACCGATCGTGCGAAATGGATTCATGTCACAAGGGAGGCCATTTTCCACAAGGATGATAACGGCTAACGTAAGACGTAAGTAACTATGTTATAAAACTGTATCTATGTATCTATATGTATCTATTATATCTATGTTATTAAACTTTTCGGGACTTCGTTACATGCTTTTCACCCACATTAACTTTTGTTGGATATTATTTCCGATATAATACACAGATGCGATGATTAACAGTATAACTGTAGAGAAATTTGGCCGGTGGTCAGATAAGTACACGCTTCCACTAAATTTTTATTAAAACATTGCAAGATTTTCCTTTTCTGACGAGTCCTCTAACAATTTTGCACAGGCTTTCCCCATTACTGTCAGATTCACAAGATTGGCTATGACTTCAATACAGCTCGCAGCAGTTATCATCAATGCTTGTTGGAGATATCTGATGTCCCCTCTATGCTAAGATAGCTAGCAATCCGACCTCCAGTCCGGCAGCCACAACGAGTTTCTGCAGGAAACGTGGCCGAAAGTGAGACTTTCACAGAATGATGTACATCCCATGACTACCACAAATCGCTGCGTCTGCCGAGTTCTAGTCAGTTCCTCTTCTTGTCAGAAAAGATCAAAGAAAACCACATGTAAATCCAATGGGACGCAGATTGCAGTTTTTGGCTAAAATGAGATTTTGCATGTTTTCTCTGATTAAACGAAAAGTACTTAGTCCAGAGTCATAATTTTTGACATGGATTGTCTTCAGGTCCTTTTCTATGATGCACATGTGATATTATCATGCTTCTGATCGGCAATGTATTTGAGAATGTGGTTGAATGTGGACAAAGTTGCTCAAAATGTTTGAGTTTGCCGACATTAACAGCCTCGCCAAATCTATATGTGTTTAGCTTTATAGACAGAAGTACATGAAGATGAAGGGAAATGACCTGAAGACATTCCATGCCAAAAATCATGACTCTGGGCTTAGTAATTTTCGTTTAATCAGAGAAAACATACAACATTTCATTTTAGCCAAAAACTGCAATCTGCGTCCCATTGGATTTACATGTGGTTTTCTTTGATCTTGTCTGACAAGAAGAGGAACTCACTAGCACTCGGCAGACGTGCCGATTCGTAGTAGGCATAGGGTGTACATCATTCTGTGAAAGTCTCACTTTCGGCCTCGTTCCCTGCAGAAACTTGTTGTGGCTGCCGGACTACTATGAACGACATTCTCGGTCTCGAAAGTTATTCACCGCCTCGTGCTGTGTCTTTGAATGGAGGACGGATGGAGTAGCTCTATTATCCAACGCGCTAGAGTCGCCTGCTATCGAATATCACGGCAGTGTTTACAATGATACTCTATAATGCTCTCATAAAAAAGATCAACATCTCTGTAACTCCAGTGCGCGTGCACATTCAATAATCGGCAATTCAATATCTTATTAGATGCATTTTAAATACTACAGGGTTGGAAGCGGCCGCCGGCCATAAAGACCGACTGGCCGGGCAGCCGGCTACTTGTTGCGCTGGCTGGTCGGCCGGCCGGTTTTTCTCTCTCATTCGCCAACACGTATGATGACCATTGACGACTGAATTGACCATTGAACTAATTGTCTCGTCAATAGAAAGAAATGCAACATTGCAAAGTTATGAAAATAGAACATAATTTATGTGATGTTAGCTGGAACCGCTAGCTGTTAGCTGAACATGCAAAATTACAGATACACGTAGTTAACGATGAAAAAGGACTTTAAGTAGTCAAGATGCGACCTCAATGACACTGAAAGCAAAGCAAACACGAGCGTTTTGATCGCTCTGATTTGCTTTGCAAGCAGCGTGGGAGTCTGCAGCTGCTGCAATGATCACTATAAATTTGCTGCAAAACGCTTGTAAAAGCCCTACCATTGCATCTCATGGGGAAAATTTACAACTGTTTATGCAATTTTACGTTTTTAAAGGAATAATGCTCAAAGACACAATTATTTGGAAGTACAGGGTGGCGAACGTAAACCGCCGGATTTTAAACTTTTATTACTTCTCAAATATTCATCCGATCGTCATGAAATTTTGACTTAGACTAGTTTGGAGCATAGGATTTATGATAATTATACCTGTTGTACTGAGAATTGTCAGAAAATTCTGATTCTATTGACCGAATGACATGTACTCATTTTGTTGACATCGAAAATCTAGATCAAGTTAATTAACTTAACATGAATCGTATTCTGCACAACGAATTGTGCGCAGTCTTGAAGTGACTATTGTTCAGTTACTTCCATGTCATGT
Organism: Prostheceraeus crozeri; assembly: GCA_907163375.1. Taxonomy (NCBI): domain Eukaryota; kingdom Metazoa; phylum Platyhelminthes; order Polycladida; family Euryleptidae; genus Prostheceraeus; species Prostheceraeus crozeri. Next base: position 78,057 of record CAJQUW010010248.1, read on the forward strand.
AAAATACCATTCGGCGATTAAATCACTATCTGAAAAGAATAGAACATAGAAGAATGGATGATTATTCGGTTGCAGAACAAGCAAAACGCGCGTCTTGGTACGAATGGCTCAAGAGTCCAGTGGAGGTACAAACGCTTTATCATTTAGAGTATGGCAAGAACGCGAGAGCACTGGATGCCCGTACCATAAAGCGTTGGCACACAAAGCTGTTGACCAGTGGTAGTGTGGTGACTGTCAAGCGGGACCGGTCATCTTCTGAACGAACGGAGCAGGATGTGGAACGAGTTGTGCAGCACTTCCAGGAGGACTCAAACACATCTACCCGTCGTGCATCTAATGCCTTCAAGTGAGTCGCCGCACTATCCAGCGCATCCTTCATGACTATGGATGGCATCCGTACAAGGTCCAGGTGGTGCAGCGATTACACGAAGAAGATCTGGAAAACCGAATGGAGTTCGCAGAACAGGAGCTACAGCGCATCCAAGCCAACCCCAGCCATTTAGTGGAACTAACCTGGTCCGATGAAGCTCACTTCCATCTGGATGGTGGTGTGAATCGCCACAATTGTCGTTATTGGGCCAACCAGAACCCTCACTGGATCAAGCAAGAGTCTATGCACTCGCCACGCACCACCGTCTGGGCGGCAATCAGCCAATCAGGTATCTACGGACCGTTCTTCTTCGACACCTCCGTCAACAAGGATCGGTATCTCAAGATGCTACAGGAGGAATTTTGGCCAGCGATGCAGTCGGACAGAAGAGGCAGGAGCATCATATTCATGCAGGATGGTGCACCTCCACATTGGGGACTTCTTGTGCGTGAGTGGTTGAACAAGAAGATGCCTAACAGATGGATGGGACGTGGATCTCCTAACATGCCCTGGCCACCGCGTTCACCTGACCTGACGTCTTGCAATTTCTTCTTGTGGGGTTTTGTCAAGTCCAAGGTTTACCATACACGGCCAACATCCATGGAAGACCTGATGGACCGCATCATACAAGCATTTCAAGAAATGACAACTGAGATGTGTCGAGAAACTGCTCTGGCTTACCAAAAGCGACTCGAATCCGTCCTCGAGAATGGAGGAGGACACGTTGAAGTTCGATGACTACTAACAGTTTTGTCTTATGTTTTTCCTTTAATAAATGTTTTCTATGACTAATTCGTTTTGGTCATTATTGATAAAGACGTGGGGGAAATAAAGGGAAAAGTTTATCATTAAATTTTACATGCTAAAATACATTGTTGATATGTCAATTTTACTAAATGTCATTCGGTCAATAGAATCAGAATTTTCTGACAATTTTCAGTACAACAGGTATAATCATCATAAATCCTATACTCCAAACTAGTATGAGTCGAAATTTCATGACGATCGGATGAATATTTGAGGAGTAATAAAAGTTTAAAATCCGGCGGTTTACGTGCGCCACCCTGTACATTAACAAATTTAGGTACTACATATATTGCTGAATTCTCGGCTGTTTCTATTCGAGGCATCTGATTGTAACTGACGTTTGTTCTTTATAATGCGTACTACAGAGTTCTCAGGGTTGGCCTGGCAGCCGTGAGGGCATTTAAACACAGATTTTTAAGTAGCATGCAGTTTTCAAATCCCATTTTTCTGCAATAAGTTTTCAGAATTGCACAAGAATTTACATAGGACATGCCTGCATTAATTCCGTAGGATCTGTGTACTTCCAACCTATCTATCTAAAATTATTTTATATCCTCAATGAGTTCGCATTGCTGTTCAGCTTTTTCCATCCACGTACAAAATAAATTGCAAAAGTACGAATAATTGTCTAATTACCAGATTCAAGATCAAATTGGAAAGTAATTGGTAAAAGTGAGTGCAGTGTATTGATCGTGATCTCATCGGCACAGCAGTTCGTTTTTCTCTCTCTGGTGAATTGTTTTCATCCATATAACATGTTGGTGCACTGCTTGTGTTGCACAGAATTTCCGTGTTCAGATGAAAACAACTGATCAATTGTCGTGCTAGAATAACAGCGATTAATTGATTACCGTGGTCAAACAATTGAAGTTAAGTTGTTCATTGTAGTGAGCAAATCACAGAAATTGACAACAATAAAACCTCTAGAATGGAAATTAAGTTTCATGCAATGCACAATAACGGCACAGAAATCGCACGCATTTTCACTTAGATGCACCTGCCAACGTCTGTATCATTGGGTTAGAATCAGTCACATGAGTAAATCGAAGCCTTTAATTGGTTCTTCATGCCCCAACTTAGTTCCCCCGGATGTGCCGCGACCTTGAGTCAATTTCCATTCCAGCGAACTACAGATAAACAGTTTATTTCTATGGAGCAAATAGTTGTGATTAACTGCACTTACTTTCTAGAAAAGATTGAGATTGCAAATCTCCGAATAAAAAATCAATTTATTACGTGCTACTCACTAATAATAGATAGCAGCAATGCACAATACCACAGTATTTACAAAATTCACCACCAGGGGCCTATTTCATGACGCTTACAATCATTGTAAATTGTAATTTTACGATGACAAGCCAAATTTACAATGCCAGAGGAAGACGAAAGTCAATTTCATGAGTGACAATTGATCGATTTGTGAATTGTAATCGACTGGCTTAAATTGTAAAAGACCGCAGCACGCTTGTCCTCACAGTGAATGTGCTATCGCCGCTTCATATGCAGCCATCAAAATGCTGACACAGGCTCAAAAATTGAAGCTCTTGACAATGCTGAATGAGCATAAAGAACAACTGACGGCGAAATTTAGCACTCCTGCTGACGGCAAGAAGAAAAAACTCGCAATATGGAATGCGATATATTCTAACATGGAAGCCATTGGATATAAAGGATCAATGGAAAAATTGCGTGATGTTGAATATCAAAACATACGGAAAGCAACGATAAAGAAAAGAGATGCAGCCATGAAGTCAGGTGAAGGTAAGAAATGAACGTGCTATGATTACATAAACTGATGCATTCGGGAGCTAAGTGAATTACACACGAACAGAATTGTTTTCGTAACTTTCTTCTGAATGTTTTAATCTATATAACAAATGTGCTTTACATACATACAGAGTGTCTATTTCTATGGCAATAAAGTGCATGCTTCTGTGAAAATATAGCTGCATGCTAATCAGATGCATGAATGGATAAATGCATTTATTTGAAATGTTAAACGTGCATTTCACTACTGTTTCATTTCCCTTTTCAGGGGGCGATGGAAAGTACACAGAAATAGATCAGCTAGTCCTGAATTACATTGGCATCGAATCTGCCGTGCTTGAGGGTCTCCCAGTCGCTGAAAGCAGCGTACAAAGTGGAATTCGATGTTCACCTGAAGCCTCCACCTCCTTCCTATCCATGCTCGAGGATGATGCTGACGACTGTGAACATCATCGAAGTCAGGAGCAGCAATCCCGCAGTGTCCCCGAAAAAAGGATCCCTGAACCTGGTAAAACTGCACGAAAGCGCCGTGATTTGTTGATCGAAGAGAACTTAGAGCTTCAGAATAAGAAGCTACATTTGGAAATTCTCCTGTTGGAGCATGATTGCAAGACAAGAGACATCCCCATAGATAAATGAACGTCTTATTGTGAACTCTCTTTGATTTGCATTGTAATAATATAAGCTTCATTGAATTGGATGAACTTGGTCGCTTTTGTTGATAGTGGGCATACATGGTGGGCATAAAAATTGCGACTCACAGGACCAACGCGGTCAAGTTCGAGCATGTCGAAGATAGGATTGAATCCGTCTCGGTTCATCTTACCCACCTCACAAGCTTTGTAAATGTCTTTCTACAATTCTTACATAGTTTCACAATTCAACATTGTTCATGAAACTGAAATCAATGATTCTTCGTTACAATTTTACAAATTACAATGCCCTTTTCCAGCTTACAATTCTACCTTACTATTACAAGTCATCATGAAACAGAATATTTACAATTTTAAGCTACAATTCACAATTTACTATGATTGTAAGCGTCATGAAATAGGCCCCAGATGTAATCAGTCAAAGCAATAGCAGTGACACAGACTTATTGAATGCGATTAGAAGATAGCATTAGCAAACGCTGAGACAGAGTTCTGTCTAAAAACGGCATCTTAAAATATTTCGACTCAATTGCACTTATTTCCTGCATGGTAAAATATCGCAAATACACAATATTTCAAGATTAACGTTTCTTCGGACGGCAATTGATTGACAAATTCGTCGATGGTTGAATTACTTGCCTTTAGGAGAACATTCATAGCTTTTATCATTTGCCTGACGTCTTCTTTAGTCACTTTATCTACAATATGTGAGCTACGTCGGGTTAAATTAGGCAGGGGAATATACAAATCTCTGTAAGACTGCATCATCAAGTGAAACAACCGGACAACATTCTCGTCTTTTGCATACTTCAGGAAAAAGTCGTATAGGATAGTATCCATTCCCAGTTTAGGATGGTCAAAGCCTGGATAGGAAAAGGCGACAATAGCCAGAACTCCACTCGGCTTCAAGCACTTATTCACCTCCTCATAGAACTCATCCTCATCAAAAAATTGTGCAGCCATTACAACGATCAAATCAACTCCATGCGCAGGGCAAAAACTTGAGAAATTAAAAGCTGACCCCACTTCAAAGCGAATATTTGATCTCGTGCTGTGGCGACGAGCTGCTTCAATTTGGTGTTCCGAGATGTCAATCGCAATCAACTCATCACAATGTTCAGATAAAGGATCTGATAGCTGGCCGGATCCACAACCAATGTCAGCAATTAACGGACTTTTGTCTTTTTCCAATTGCCCATGATGGATGGACTTCATGATAATATTCAAGAACAAAAGATACGATCATGGGGATGCAAGGTCTCCGAACATTATAGTAGTCCTCCGAAGAAGATGAATCTTTCCAGTAGCTATATTCACCATCAGGTTTGTCCATAGCAGGCTGACCAAATGAAACAGTGCATACTCGACACAAGTCACTCACACTCATTTATATTGCTGGTTGGGTGATTATTGTCAAGCGGACAAAAATCATTCTATTGCTTATTCACACACCTTTTTGTTAGAAGCAACATTCATATAGAGGTAAAAGTCATACAAGTTACCCTTAGACAACCCAACTTCAATTCAAGAGCTGAACTTAAGCTTCATGTCAGGGACAATAGCACAAAATTCTCACTCTTGTCAACTAAATTACAAACAAGAAGTGGAAGTGGAATCATGCGTTCATTCAACCGTTTCGTAAATTGTTGCACAGCACAAAAAATTCATATATCTTTTGTATATTGTCGTCAAATTTAATCGCACGCTGATAATCGATCAATAAACTTATTTACTTAGTCAGCTGAGACGCTTGGTTCAGGAAACATAGTGGTGTGGTTTGCCTAATTAAATGAAATAATTAGTGATTGTCTGCTTTGTTATTTTCACGATACTATTTCAGATATCAATGTCATGTTGGCCCATGTGTCACTCATTCTCCTTTTCATCATTGATGAGCTGCTCCATTAATCGGACGCAACGCAAGGGTTCTGAGACTTTTTAACAACATTTTTTTTTGTTAAAACTTATTAGTATTGTATCTTTTGTACATACATCCAATCCTATAAAAAACCGTGTATCATGATGAAGCTGAATGATAGTTCATGCTGTCTGCCAACTTTCAATAAACAATTCTGTCGTTTTCATGTTGAAACCCTGCATCAAAGAAAACGCTCATTTTTTTCATAAGGCCTACTGACCACAGCTGACCACACATGAAGACGAAATATGTCAAAACAATCTATGGAACATAAGGTTTCATATGGTACATCAAAATTGATCCAGGACTTCAACACGAAAATTTCATTTGAAAATGGCCTAGCCTTTTTGTGAAATTTCTTTTGAAGCGGTCTGTATTGTTTAGTTCTACTTCTAACTCATGCAGTGATTAGTTCGTCCTTTTCCGACAATGGTAATTTACATAATCAATTTAGACAGCTTTGTACTTCTATTCTTCCCCCCCCACATTTTTCAAGTTTTCCAAAATCATCAAATTTCATCAAACTTAATCACATTGGGTTTAGAATAGACTTGATATGTCACTGAGTGACACTAGAGCACGACTGAGAAGTCTTACGTGAACCCTGGGATGAAGGATTGGTCCCTTGGATACTCAGTTAGAATACACTGTAAACTGTAGACAGCCAAAATGATCAGACAATTGCAACAGACAGCATCAGACAATCAACAGTCAAAAGTGGCTGTTCAGAACAGACAAGATGAGACAATCACCACACAAAATATTGGCCTGTTAATTTTTCTAGAAATATTGACACTGGAACGATTTGACACTAGCTACTTACAGTATATCTGGACACTCCTAATCATATCTGTTCTATCGCTATCCAACTCACTCACACAAGCATTCTTATATGAAGATTATGAACTACTCTGATATCTTCAAAGATATCTTTCGTTCTGCCGCAGTCAACCTTCGGGAAGTATATATATACCCTTGAAAGCTGTAAAGAACATAGTAAAAACAGAATTTAAAGATGGCATCAATATGTCAAATATTCAGACCGGTTATTCCAATGCCTTCAAGAATTTCTAAATAACCCTACTTATTTAAACATTGGATATTCTTATAATCGAAAATTATCAAGGATACCATCCAATTTTGATAAAAGTGTATATATTAGTCATAAGTAGTATGATATGCAGGTAAACGTAATAATACAAATTATTCCATGCGATGAGACAAAAATTGTCTGATAAGCAGGAAATTTATATGAGAATACGTAGCATCAGCCAAAATACTGATTTGGCTGATAAATTGTCTGACAAGTGGCTGTTTACATTTTACAGTGTACAAGGTACAGCTGTGATAATGAACTTCGTGTGATTGTTGTCTACAGACAAATGACGAGCAGTTGTCTAATTCTGAGACTGTAAATGTTGTTCAAGTCAGATAAGAGGTGTTTTATGCACTCAACGCTATGCCACATCAGTGAGAACAGGTAGGAGCAAGAGAAGATCGTTGACGATGCAACACTTTCGGGTGTCAACAACAGAAATGTGGGGGGGAGAATAGATGTACCGACAGCTTGGACATTTCATAGTCTCCAAATAGATTTTATTGGAGATAGGTACTTGTCCGCAACACCTGATCAATTGCTATTGTATGAACTCAAGGATGGTGGTAGGCTAATTGTGTTGCTTTTTCCCCAATCATAGATGTTGGATGGGATTGTGATTTCGTGCCTTAATTCCGAAAAGAAACGAAAATGAGGTAAAGTAGGCCTACTACTTTTCTGTTTCGGCCTACTCTTCACAAGTGACGTTCACCTGAGAGCAGGTTGATTAGAAGAAACGTCAGTATAATGCAGTTCCATTTATCAGACCATTGCGACTGATCATCATGGAGTGCTAGCAAAATTCACACATCAATAAATATTCCAAGGGAGAGCGGATTGTAGAGGGAACTTGACGGATTTCGTAACAGGGTCCAGGAGACCCTGCTTGACAGGTGAAGCACTTTTTGGTCGTAGCATTGAAACAAATAATAATTGACGATTCAAACTTTACATGTGGCTTCACTATGTCAATTCATAAAAAGTCACGGAAGGACTTTCGATTACCGTATATACATTATTTACCTTTCTACAGCTGATTGAAAATTCAAAATCCCGAATGACCCTGCGAAGCAGTATAACCATTAAGACCATGCATTTGGGTTACATACAACCACCAATGTGATTATTAAGTGATCAATTTGGAATACTATTGAAAGACCTCAGAGCGGAGTGAGCGGCTTCTCATGATCAATATTTTCACATTATCATGACACTAAAACATCAATAGGCCTACTGGTTTCCAATCGAGGTTTGACTGTTGATTGGTGTAATCAAAACTGCATTTCCTGTTTGAAGTATCTTTCGATGCTAACTGATGACCATGATAATTCATAAGTCATTCATCTGTTATTGAAAGAGAATCTACATATTTCATGCAACCAAATCATTTTTCACCACAACATAATTGTCTCAAATATATTTTCTACACAATATTTTTATCTTCAAGCACTGTTGTACTATAAATGCTACTTCACGATACTACTTGTATCATAATGACATCACATATCGAAAAAATGTGCAAAATCAAAATTGGCCAATTTATACCAATTTGACTATCGGTTGCAAGATCAAATTTCTTCTACAAGTAATTGAGCATGTCTCTGGGTTTCAGTAACAATTTGGAGTCAAAACTGGCATATGCCCTAGGTGGCCTTGAAAACAGCCATTATCCGTATTTCTTGAAATATCACGTTTTTTGAACGCCTGGCGTAGCTCTCTGTATTCTGGTTGCCGCTTAAGATCACAGATGTGAACCACACTGATATACAGCAACACAATTTTCTTGGTTATTAAGGGCAACAATTATATATAGAAAGTTGTGAGATCAGTTATTTTTTTGTGTTTTTTTCGCGGACCTTGTTTTTTCACCATGTTTGGAGCCATGTAGCTCTGTTCTGCATGCCAGTTACCCACTGACATTCATACAAGAATTCCTTTATGCTACATGCAAAGTTTGATTCCGTAGCGAATATACAGAACAAAGTTGCGGCTGCGTGAAAATTAAAATTTTGGAAAAAATTAAATTTCTAAAAATTCCTCTAGATCACGCTGTATTCAAAATTGAAAGCTAAAATTTCATTATTCATAATTTCTAATGCATATTAAACATATTTCCGAAAATCAGTAAAATCGCAGACCAAGTGCCTTAAAAAAGTCACCTAAACAAATTGGGTGAATAGTCGAGGAATGACCCATATATATTTTCAAAACCGTCGTTATCAGCAGTGATCGTTTACTTCGGAAATGTTTCGGTATATGAAGTCACATCATCATCAGAGTTACAAACAAATGGCAAAAGCAGATATGAAATGCAAAATAACGAATATACAAAGATAAAAATTACAATGAAATTTACAAAATGAAGACGGATACAAATTGTTCTGTCTAAAAACGGCATCTTAAAATATTTCGACTCAATTGCACTTATTTCCTGCATGGTAAAATATCGCAAATACACAATATTTCAAGATTAACGTTTCTTCGGACGGCAATTGATTGACAAATTCGTCGATGGTTGAATTACTTGCCTTTAGGAGAACATTCATAGCTTTTATCATTTGCCTGACGTCTTCTTTAGTCACTTTATCTACAATATGTGAGCTACGTCGGGTTAAATTAGGCAGGGGAATATACAAATCTCTGTAAGAGTGCATCATCAAGTGACACAGCCGGACAACATTCTCGTCTTTTGCATACTTCAGGAAAAAGTCGTATAGGATAGTATCCATTCCCAGTTTAGGATGGTCAAAGCCTGGATAGGAAAAGGCGACAATAGCCAGAACTCCACTCGGCTTCAAGCACTTATTCACCTCCTCATAGAACTCATCCTCATCAAAAAATTGTGCAGCCATTACAACGATCAAATCAACTCCATGCGCAGGGCAAAAACTTGAGAATTCAAAAGCTGACCCCACTTCAAAGCGAATATTTGATCTCGTGCTGTGGCGACGAGCTGCTTCAATTTGGTGTTCCGAGATGTCAATCGCAATCAACTCATCACAATGTTCAGATAAAGGATCTGATAGCTGGCCGGATCCACAACCAATGTCAGCAATTAACGGAATTTTGTCTTTTCCAATTGCCCATGATGGATGGACTTCATGATAATATTCAAGAACAAAAGATACGATCATGGGGATGCAAGGTCTCCGAACATTATAGTAGTCCTCCGAAGAAGATGAATCTTTCCAGTAGCTATATTCACCATCAGGTTTGTCCATAGCAGGCTGACCAAATGAAACTGTGCATAATCGACACAAGTCACTCACACTCATTTATATTGCTGGTTGGGTGATTATTGTCAAGCGGACAAAAATCATTCTATTGCTTATTCACACACCTTTTTGTTAGAAGCAACATTCATATAGAGATTGAAGTCATACAAGTTACCCTTAGACAACCCAACTTCAATTCAAGAGCTGAACTTAATTAAGCTTCATGTCAGGGACAATAGCACAAAATTCTCACGCTTGTCAACTAAATTACAAACGCTGTGACGTAGTCGTATGACATGCTGATATGCTGTCTCGCTACAATATGAACGCTGTTAGCGTTCTGTCAATAATAATAGGACAATATGCTGTCGATATCACTTAGAGATGACTTCTGCCTTCACTCGCATTCCTTTTGAACCGTCAGCGTGGCCTAGTGAAGAAGGTGCGAGCTCGTGTCCACCGCGTACTTCGGTTCGATTCCTAGGTCAGGCGAATGCGGTCGGGGAATCAAGGGTGTTGGTGTCTTGTATTGACTTAATAGCTGTCATTCTCTTTCGATATTCAATGAACTACGACAGTCCTTTGTTGTCAAATTACAAACAATATAATAGTTGTATGATCGAAGTGGAAGTGGAATCATGCGTTCATTCAACCGTTTCGTAAATCGTTGCTGTTGAATCATGTGTCCATTCATATTGCTTAGTTCCAACTCATGCAGTGATTAGTTCGTACTTTTCCGACAATGGCAATTTACATAATCAATTTAGACAGCTTTAATATTGGCTGACAAACCTACTAATTCAGTAGAAATGCATTTTATGTTGTATTTCAAATGATCAGCATCGATCGTGCGGCGCTAAACACCGACGAATTAGGTCATCATTTGAAAGGAAACATAGGAATTACAGCTGATCTATCGAGGGCACAAAGTGGAAGATTTTCTCACTCGACATGATCATGTTGAAAACACACATACGAAAATGGAGGGCACAAATTGGAGCTCTACTGAAAATGTTCGCATTGAAATTGGTGGGCATCAATTTGAAAACTTCCAATTTCTGCTCGGCATCGTTGATAGAATACGATAGGCTATAATGCGAAGGTAAGAATTTGTCTTCAATGCCATTGCAAGTGATAGAAGGAGGTCACCGATTTTCATCAAATGTGTTTTTATTCTTCTTTACATAATAAAAGGTGAACGGTCATAGTGATAAACTCCAACTGAATTCAGCATCTTAGGAATTCTTGAAATGAAATACTTATTTATTGAGGGCATTTTTACTTTTATTGGCTGCAAAAAATAGACATTTCCTGCTAAGATTCAAAAACTCAGAAGAGGAATACAATCGTCTAAAGATGCTTTCATGCTTTTCTTTAATATTGCGTGGCAAATTCAATGAACTTAATTAAATTCAGGAAAACAACATTTGCTTTAGGTCAGCAATGTGAAATTATTTTCGGAATCAATCTGTTTGACATAAAATGACAGCAGGATGGACTATCTCTATTTCTTCTACTTCATCAATTTCAATATATTCTGTCGTGAAATTCTTTTCCGAAACAAATAGTGAAGACAGATTCACGCAAGGCTGATTTTATGATATTCGAGAGTATCACAGACGAGGTTAAGCGTCACAATTTCTCTAGTTTCACTTCTAATCTACAAAGAAGGTTACAGAAGATATCATCTTTGAAGTCAATGACTAACAAATAACTCTGTAACTGTTGAACGGGAGTAGATGATGTCAAGGACAATGAACGCATTGACTTGGACGATGGAATCACATCATTTAAACAATAGACATCTTCCTATTTATCCTCCTATTTATCAACAAAGACAAAGAAATTCTCAGTGAACAATATGGTTACCATAATTTAGCTGTAGGATAAGCAGGAAGAATTGATAGTAAAACAGTTACCAGAAAAGATTAAAGCAATGATCCACGGCTGTGTGGAAAATCTTCCTGCAAATACATAAAAGCTAGTCTTATATTTTAATCGCTTCAGCGGATGATAGAATCCGAACAAACAATTCCTTTTAAAGCAATCTGATATTATCAATTTTACTCTTTTTTTGCGTCTCAACTTACCGGACGACTAAGGGAACATGTTAAGGTATGTCAAGATCACCGCTTGTCCCATGGTCTGCCGTTGTTACAAAAATTAACAAGGCAATTTTACAAAAATATCAATAACTCCAACTTGCCACCTTATGTACCTTAATTCTGCCGATACATTTATTGTCCGACTTAGATGTGGTCCATCAGGTGGCAAGTTGTGGCGATAGGTACTTAACCAGAAATAGTAAACATAGAGAAATAAGGCAAGTTTTTTTAAAAGAACAGATAGAAAATGACAAGGTGGGTTTCCGGCACCCTCTTCAAGCCATACACCGCTGAACCTTCTTATTGGTGAACCTCAGAGACAATGACTCACTGATCGTATTGAAGCGAATCTTTAATATTTTTAATAAATGATTTAGCAACTTTGTACTGCCTTTTCTTGGACAATTTCATTGATTAAGCTTTGAAAAATGAGTGATTCAAAAAAACTGTCTGAGGTCCACAGAGAACGATGCAACAAAGAATAAGTGCATGGGTAAAAATCTATTCAGTTCTAAGGTCTTCACAGGCGTCTTTACACTTCTTTTTTTATTCCGCCTATGATTCGGTGTCTTAGGTTGGTTGTATGAAAATCGAATAACGCCAGAGTCTGTGGGGACCAAAGACGTCACCAGGATGCCAACTCTCAATCCTGCTGTCCTTCACAGATTTTCTTTCGCAACTGCTTGTTTGATGACATTTATTACAACCCAGCAGTTTTTCTTACAATATAAAAAAAAACATCGACTGCACTGTAAATCGCTCAATACCAATCACATACGAAGGATGCATACCAAAGTATTTTTTGGTATATTTCTGTATTCTCTTGGTATATATTTGTATGCTTTTCGTATGTTATTTCAAATGTGGTATGCTTTACATACTAAAGCCATACCAGCACAATGTTAAAAGTAAGCATAAATCATGGTTACAAAATCTTGATTTAATGCCTTCTGTCAATAAAGATCACACTAATGTTAATACTGTTCTGTAAGTAGTAAGATAATGACATTCAAGAGTCAAACTTACAATACTGAATTCGATTTTAATACAAGTAAGTCTAAGGTATTTCATGAATAATCAGTAAGATTTCAACCATCAACAATTATGCATTATGTAACTTTGAAATTAAGCATATTATCAATCCGAAATAAAAACACATTATAATTCATGAACTCAAAAATAGTTATGTTTGAGATATACAAGTCAACATGATTTCACTAAAGATATCGGTTAAATGAAATGATGTTTATCAACTTGGGTCATAAAGTAGAGTTAAATAAACGTCCTGTTAACGTTGCCAGGCAAGTAGCATCGACGACATATTCGTGGAGCATAAATTTAACAATAAATCTAATGTAATCAAAAATCACTCTATCGAACAAAAAATATTCACCACTTGTATTACCGAAAAAAGTTATTTGACAGTAGTATGTAATACATACATTTTTTTGCTATGTGACTTAAAGCTGCACATACCAAATGGATACCATATGCATACGAATAAGGATGAATTTGCATCGGGTCTCGTATATAAAACATACCAACAATTCGTATTTCAGTGTAAAACAGCCAATCACAGATGGAATAGTTCGTATCGCTACATACCAGATCTCTGTAGACATACGAGAATCTCGTATCAGATGTTAGTTTCAAATTGTATGTAATTTTGGTATATGTTTGTATGTAATTTACGTATCCAGCGATTTACAGTGTGGAGGCAGAATTCCGATGAATTTGAGGGCATTTCCCATAAAATCACAGCAATTCAATATGCCCAAGAGAAAGAAAATTTAATAGACAATTTTTATTATCCAATATTAAAGAAGAGAACAGACAAATGACGCATTTATGATCATTAAGTGATCAATAGACATAATCACGCAATTAGGCTCTTTGCAAACTTTTGACACTGGAAAATCTCAAAATTAACTTCAAAATTATAATTTCAGAAAAGTTCAGATGATAAAAACGCTTGGAAACAATTGTTGTATGATGTAATTTGGCGGCTTTGAAATATCTATCACTTTGCCCGGCTATTCAAATTTGCTTCACGGCCCGAAACGATTTGATTTCCCGGTCTGGTAATCGAGGTCTTCCGTGACAAAATGCCGGATATCACTTCGCTTGAGATGATGTTCAGATTCTTAAAGGATAATAAATTCGCAAGTGTCTCATTATGATGCGCAAGTGGTCATGGAATTCTTAAAATGTCATGAAATAAAAGATCCATCTTCACCTGCTTTACATTCCTGATGTGACCTTTCATTTTCTGACCAAGAAAAGTCCATCATGGCATATGCAGCATCATCATTGCTTCGCCAAAATTCTTTTTTTCTGGTCCAAAACACTCCCATTAATTCAAATTTCTCTCCTAATGCCCAAGTATCAACCCTCAAAGAATGAGGTCCTGAGGTTGTCGGATTGTCTTAAAAATGTCAACAGCATGCACTGTACACGACACTAGTTCCACTGGTACAATTCCTTCATAAAACCTGCATTCATTTTGCCGAAAACTATAACGATGAAGTGAATATATAGATTTTGACCTTCACTGTTCTTGCTTCCCTACATGTATTCAAAAGCACAGTATCTGCAAAATTGCTGTTGTTCCAAATGTTGATAATTGCCCAGCTGCAGTGCACAGTAAATTTGAACTTCTCATCTCATAATGTCCAGATTCATACCTATTCTTAGCGGGCTGCACCAAGTTTCTATGTACAAGCATAGTACATATATAATTGACACAAACAGGCATGTAATACCTAATTGTAACAAAAGACCATCAGGTATGCTCAAAATTTCAGTCAAATTAAAAAATGAAATAAAAAATGCACCAAGTCATTCTGTTTCTGACAGAGTTCGTGTCAGTAATGTAATGGCATTAATCTTGACTGACAAAGATCGAAACGCTTAAACATTTGATGTCGAGACATGTTGTACGACATATCTTTCTGTATCGCAAGGCGGTCAACGATCTCATAGACACTTGCGACATCCTTATTAATTAATTCAATAAGGATTTAATTACTACTATACCTAATATACCTACTATATGTGCAAGTCTTCTTTTAACATTTCTGGGTCCTCTTTTTCTAGAGACTTAACTGGACTGTTGGCAGTGGCTTAAAAAGGGATGTCGTTTAACTGATTAGCCGAGTTAAGTATCATTTTCTGATGCATGTGAATTCATTTAGCTTTCCGGAATTAAAAGAAAAATAATCATTTAAGCCCACTGTGAATAGACTTCTGATTCGGGTAATAGTAATAATGACCATTTTAATCGGGCTATATTTGCGAAAATCAGAGGACACACTGATGCCCTGGGATTTCCGCAATTAAAGCCCTACACAGATGGCTATCATTCCTATGTTTGCGCATCTTCAGAATGTATGTTGAGTTGATCACCACGAAACATAGGCGTGATTATGAGGCTTTTTCAATTATCGAATTCCAGTTTTGAATTTTGAGGAAGCTGATCCACTCTTCAATCTGCTTCTTACATGAATCATGATACATTAATTCATGATTGCATTGCAAAGTCATAATTTGAACATTCTTGATAACCAAATCTAAAATATTATCAATTCAAGTTTAGTCAAAAATAATTTTCAACATAATTAGAAAATTCATGACAGCATGAAAATCACAATTAAGGAATTCCTTAATTGTGATTTTGCAAATTCAGCAAAGCAACGATCAGTTACAAATTCCTTGATATCAGCCCCTGACGCAGAAACAAAACTTACCTAATGCCTGAAGGAATATGTCAGTTGAACTCTCACTTGCCTAGTGTGAAATTGAGATATTCCTTTGATGAGAGTTTGTAATATCAAATATGAGTTCACGTTCATTGTACGCATACGAGAACCCTGGATTCAAGTAACAACTTTCTCACGATCACTTTCATTCAAAGTTTTCTTTCTCTTTCAGACTGGGAATCAACACCGCTTTCCTTGCAGATGAAGTTACTGTTTTTCCATCGTCTCAGCCCATTTTCATCAATTCATCACATACCGGCACTGAAAGACAAAACTGAAAACAAACAATGCACAGTGAGCTGGCGTAAAATATGTCAGATACGGAAGCAGAAGCTAGAAGATAAATACAACCAGAATATGTCCATAACTTCATATAATTTCGTAATCGATTTTCCCAGCTACTCCTGGTAAACACGTTCTCTTTTCAATGCAACACTTAGATGGATTGTGGCTCCTTCGTTTTTCACCATTACATAAAATTTTTTGAGATTTCAGACAGATTTAGACGACAACTTTAGATAAATCGACTTTGAGATTCGACATTTTATAAAGGAACGATTTTTACACAGAACGATGCAGCTCGCAGAGCAAGTAGAATATATACACGTAGTTAGAAGTTGTAGGATACTGTTACAATTGGGGGATGCAATATCTCGAATTCGACAGCTCTATTTATACCATAATTAAGTTGTGTTCAACACTTTACTATTTCAATGTAATCGAACATACTCTCGGCATAGTCATCAGACGATTTTATTTAACAGCAGAATGAATAGAAATAAACGAAAGATCAAATTACAAATTACAAATTGCAAAAGATGTGCGGTTGGCGGGATTAGAACCTACGACCAAGGTTAACTAGACCTGTGCTCTAACCAACTGAACTGCGAACCACTTCTGCGACTGTGTCAATTGGCAATGTCAAACCCTCACCACCACATCAGTTGTCATAGCAAGTATAATCAATGAATAAATAACTCGTCACAATTGGGGCCGCCGACATTAAAGGCAAGTAGCAGGGATCGATTGTCCACCAAAGCATCTTAAACCATAGAAATATATTGTTTATCTGAAGTTCGCTGGAATGGAAATTGACTCAAGGTCGCGGCACATCCGAGGGAACTAAGTTGGGGCATGAAGAACCAATTAAAAGCTTCGATTTACTCATGTGACTGATTCTAACCCAATGATACAGACGTTGGCAGGTGCATCTAAGTGAAAATGCGTGCGATTTATGTGCCGTTATTGTGCATTGCATGAATCTTAATTTCGATTCTAGAGGTTTTATTGATGTCAATTTCTATGTCTTAAACCATGTGAATGCAATTAACAATAGTGACATTAAATAAACGATAGATCAAATTGTCATGTAAAAGATGTGCGGCTAGTAGGATTCGTACCTACGACCAGGGTTAACTACATGCAGACCTGTACTCTAACCAACTGAGCTACGAGTCACTTATGCGACTGTGTAAATTGGCAAGGTCAAACCCTTACCACCACACATCAGTTGTCATAGCAATTATAATCAATGAATAAGGTATCTTGCCATAATTGTGACCGCCGACATTAAGGCAAATAGCGGCGATCGATTGTCCACCAAAGCATCTTAAACCAAATCGTGAATGCAATTAACAAACGAATGAAATTAAATAAACGACAGATCACTTGTCATGCTATATATAGCTGATCAAAGCGTTTTGTTTATCAAAGTCATCTGCCATCAATTTCCATCAATAAATCGTTTGAAGGAGGAACAAATATTAAGCTGTTATTTACAGTGACAAGATGACCTAGTTCGCGAAAGTTGACGCCACCAATGAGAGAGCATGCGTCGATTTTGTTGTGAAACAAATCTGGGAGCGATTGAATCATAAGAGCACCAAAATTAGAGCCCCTGGCTTTCAGAGCTAAGAATAGGCCGGGTACAATGCGGTTTCACAGTCACTCATTTTCTACCAGTTTGTTTAAATATTTCAATTATGCTGTTCTGTCATTATAATAATGGAAAAGTCAAGTCCTAATAGGAAAGTGAATTGATTATCTAGCACGTGTGATAAATCAATTCAGGGAAATGAAATGACTTCATCATTTTTGAATATTCAGTGAATCACGTTATATTTCTATGACAAGTGTACTCGTACTTCTTGAATTGGAGAAGACGACAATGAACGGTAGTCTTAGTCTGTATTCAGAGGTTGAAATGAAGGTGACTTTAGGTTGACGATTCAACAATTAGATTGATTAATAAATGAACGATGCAACACATTGCTTCTTCAAAGTCTACAGCCACATACAAGGGATGTCGCTATTCCGGTACACAAAGATATCATCTTGTATTTGATAACCTTGACTTCCACTCTTGAAATTCGGCTATCCATGCATGTCCACATGTGTAATGAAAAGCATTGAATCGAATGAGGAGCTCAAGTAACTTGATATTTTTGAAAAAATTCTGTGCCGCAGATGTAAAGCACCATATCCCAGCAGTCCTAGAAAAATTCAAATGCCCTGGTGCTACGACGACATTCATACTACACCTTTCCATTAAAAGCGAACTTACAGAAGAATCAGTTTGACAACAAATTACGAAAATTGAAATAAACGGCATGTGGTACCTCTGTTAGCATTAGCGGCTAATTTGTTCTGAATTAATGATATTCCGTAGTCAGAATAAAGTGGCAGTATGGATTAATTCAATACAGAAAGAAATAGACAGTTGGTAACTTTCTCCGCATCTCTCGCGCAGTTGAAGTAGCCCAAACGACTAAATCGAAAAGTTTGATAAGTGAAATGGAATAGAAGTTATTTGCATCAGCCTTTGTTCTTCCTCCCAGTTTATTATTGAAATCTTCGGTCAAAATAATAATAAATCCGAATAAGGAGAAACTTCACATTTTTATTAAAGTTGTTCTCCGTCTCAACAAACTGACTCAAGGTCTAATTGCTGTTCTTATTTCCCATGAGTACGAAGAAATCACGATGAGCGGAAGGTCTGGCTGAAATGACGGCTAGCCCATGAGACATCGTTATAATTGCTTTCACCTCAATCAGTCTCTTCCCATGAAGTTTTTAATGAATTTAGTCGAGCAAGAAGCAGAAAATTTCAAGTCCATGTTTTCCTTCCTCAGAACTAGAATACTATTCGAACTACCATAAATAAAAAGCAGTAGTACAATGGCATTTTATTATCAAATTATAGCTTAAACAAAAATCAAAGAAATTTCGTCGAAAATACTGAATGTGTTGACTAGAGGACGTCATGATTTTGATTGATAAGAATGACCCTTCAGCCATTATGCACCACAGAGAATAGGGAGTTCAATGTTTGAGTTACACTTGAACATACCTAGTGTGTGAAAAATATTTTTATTTGTCTTTTGAGAAGCGGGGAATGACATATTCGTCGATGAAAGAGAAACAAAACATTCATTAAATTCCGAAGCTTTCATTCAGCCTGTACATTATAGAGCATGGGCAGGTTTGTACGAGGCCAGGACAGTTCACGGGTCTGAAAATGTTGAGTCCAATACATCACAGTTTGATTACGAGTGAGCATTCTAATGCTGACCAGAATGAGACATGCACGCAACCCAGTTTGTCTAGAATCACACGCAAATGAAATGTGTTCCCTGCCGTGATAGTGATATAAAAATAATCATCCCTTGAATCATGGACTAAATCATAGACTGTCATTATTTCTCTCCTCATGAGCATCGCATTGAAGCAGATAAATGTATGCAAATAGTTAATATCTATCAGTTGTTTATAGTGGAAAATATATCCAAACCTGACGACAATCCACATTTGAGTGCCATGACGGGAACAGAGCACTAGCTTGGCACAAAGTTGGATCTCCAAGGCCAATCATCCAATCCGTCAAGCATCCGACTAAAGTAATGGTGTGGTCTATCATGTCTGCCAAGGGTGTTGGTCGAATGACGGTGGTCGAGGGCATGATGAACTCCCAAAAGTATCTACAGGTTCTCCAAACACGGGTCTTGCCCCAACTGCGGGATTGGTTCCCGCGCCGTGAAGGAGTTTTTATGCAGGATGGTGCTCCTTGCCATACTGCCAAAGTGTGCAAGAAGTTCCTTTTAGACCACAACGTAACGGTACTACCATGGCCAGGTAATTCCCCGGATTTAAGTCCGATTGAAACCTTATGGGCAATCATCAAGATGCGCTTAAGATGTGAAACCATCAACAACCGAAATCAAATGATTGCAGCCATACTTCATCGCTGGTATCAAGATGATTCTATTGCAGAAACGTGCAAGAAACTTATATTCACAATGCCTGAGCGCATTCAAGCCGTGATTGATGCGAATGGAGGTAACACAAACTTTTGAAGATTTTGGTAAGCTATTGTGACTAATAATTTGTTATACCTTGGTAATAACATAATATGTGATTTGGAATACAAGTAATAGTTTTGCAACTTCTTCTACTTTGGGATAGTAAACAGAATCAAAAATATAAATAACTTCAAGAAATGTAGGCAATCCACTTAAGCAATCGATGCTTCTAAATGATCTAATCTATTCGATTCTAAATGCTTTAATGACGTCTTGCCATTCGAAGAAATCCAATAAAGACAGGGAACGCATACTCAAGCGGGTTTCCAATTACAGACAGGCAGACGGTCAGAAATTCCTCGTCATTTATAACAGACTTAATTCTGCTCAAAATGTGGAGCATCTGTGTACCGTTTTTCACAATAAAATCTATGTGATTCTTCCAACCGAATGAGTCGTCAAGCATAATGCCGAGAAAATACAAATATTGCTGGAACATGATGAACGGGAAGATAGACTGAACATTACAAATATCCCTGAAACATCCGCGATAGCTAATTAAACCACGCGTTTTTCTTTGGCTCAATGTAAGAATGTTACGAAACATCATTAAGGTTGGTAGGGTATGCTCCTCGTATCCGGTAGTGGGTAATTCAAGGGAAAATATATTTCTGCGGATACTATAATATATTAAAATACAAATAACGCCCGACGTTTCGCTGTCAACCAGCTTGATCACGAGCAAAATTTATAATGGCACAAAGGTGATAAAAACTGGAAACGTGCGCAGAATGGAGTTACACGTCAGTGCGGGATAGTCACGTGATTAATCAAGGTCACCTAAACATGTTAAGGGGTCTTGAGGTGCTACTTTTACGATACAAGTAGTGATGCTAAAAGTTCAAAAACTAAACGAGAAGTGAAGCAAAGTAGTAGCGCACACACATCAGCAGACAGATAATTTCCTACCGATGCAGCCATTCATGAGGGCCGTTGAGTTCACCTCGCTTATACAAATGGCTTCAAGATAGGTCCGTTTATGCCAACTTCTCACATTATGATGCAATACTTCCCATTTGATATTGTGCTGGACGATATGCTGCGGATGAGATTCTTTGAAATGGTTAAACACTGTAGATGATTCTCTCTTGAAGTGCTCGTGAAGTCGAGATTGCACAGTGCGTGTTGTCTCCCCAATGTAAATTTTGTCACAAATAGAACATGAAATTCTGTATATGGCCCATTTACTAAAACATCTACCTTTCTGTTTTGCAGAGGAGCACGTTTCACAGGCTGTCGAGCATTCCTTTCGTTCTTTAGGAGGATGTAGGATTCTTTTGAGGGATCTTCCAGAGGTGAAACAAATACGAATTTTCTCAGTGAGACCAGTCCTTCGTAATACTCCTAGGACTTTTCTTTTGTGATCCTCACCAAGGAAAGGAATTTTAAGGACACTTTTGTTTGAGGAAACTTCATTTTCCCTCGATTTGGGATTTGGGCGTTATTTGTATTTTAATATATTATAGTATCCGCAGAAATATATTTTCCCTTGAAACATCATTAAGTTCTGATCTTAAGACATCAGTATCTTCCATGGCCCTGTCCCTTCGAATAACAGATGATAATTATTGATCTGATAAGACAATCAATGCGCTTTTTGATTCATTTTTTAACAATCTATGCTGAAAATGGTCTGGAAAATGGAAGATTCAAACACGGTCAGCGTGGGATATTTGGAACAACTCAACTCACCTCGCTCAGGTGCTACACACTCATAAACATAACATGCGATCAAATTCATTACGCAGTTAGTGCGAATTACAAAACATTTTCTACAAATATAAATCCCATTCTCAAGAAATTTACGTATTTTCACGGACATCAGGCAGATATTTCTCAACTAAGATTCTGTATTCAAATGTGCAGAATCAGAAGGTTCCCGATAAGTTAATCGAACATTTAAGCTTCCTTTATGCATGTTTGCTAGCTTTCTCTGTAACTGTGTTTACGAAGTTGTTGAAGAGAGCACAATTTTTCATCTCTGAACCTACAAATAATTAATAACTAAATGCTCATTTGAAAAATGGGAAAAGAGCTGAATACCCGCTATTTCATCCAATATCAGGAATCATCAGCATTTTGCTTTCAGAATTAGTACTATATTGGCACATATTTCGTCCTGTGGTTGACTTCATGCATAATATCAGTATTATTGACGTGATCATCGCGACATCGATTTATTGCATTGTACTGATTAGATGCTATAGGAGTATCTCAGTTGTCGTACAAAAGATTGCATCATCCATGATATTGTGACTTCCACGGAGAAAATTATTCTTTGTCACACTCTTAGATGAGAGCTTTCCGAGTGAAAACATGCACACATTTATCCAGCAATTTTGAGTAAAATGATTCAGTTAGTATCCATGTCATAAATTCATTTTGACGAGTTAACCTTGTTCACTTATTAGTACATTTCTTGCACTTACACGAAATTGCGCAGGTAGCCAGGGGTGTATACGGCACCTACCTACCGCTTCAATGCGAACCCGTTTAATTACGCATATCAGTTAAGTAGACGGAAAAATTTAAAAGATGTCAGGTTCAAATTTATGTTTTTAACACTTGTATGTTTACAGATGATAACGGTAAGTGAAGCGTCTGTGAAGCAGATGTGACATCATACAAGCTAAAATAAGTGTCAAAGCAGATAAAAAAGCAGTGTTTGTGACTATGTTTAAAACATTTCATGTCAAGGAGTTTCAGTCATTGAGTGAGTCATGTAGAGTGATTTAAGTCAGGTTTTTCGTCTTTCTACGGTTCGCATTAATGTCAATCGTCTGTTTCTTTTAAAACATGTCAAGGAGTTCATAACCATAAGTCATTGCCATAAGCAACACCTGCCACTTTGATCACTATTTCCTGTGTCATGGAGCTCTCATCAAGTTCGCAATATTAAAGAACATCTTTAAGATACTAATACCTGTTCGCTTGTTCCTTTCTTAACTTCGTCACAAAAACAGCGTTTTGCAGTTAAGTGCTGAAATTATCGCAAAGAATGTTGACTTATATCTAAAGTCCGCACTTCCCGGTTCAAAGCGCACAAGCATCTCAGGGTTAAGTTGCGCACTTCGCGGGAGATAAGTGTCGGGGAGAATGGGGTGACATGATAGCATTTTGACAGTCATCCATCACATAAAAACATTGAAAGAAAATGAAAAACAATACTTCACTCGTATTATTCAGCGCATTTCGTCCTTCTTCTATATTTGACAAAATTCTGTACGAGGTGCTGTTGACCTTCTAATTTTAATCTCAAAAATAGTTCAGAATTCATCGATGGGGTGATATCAACGATAATATTTCTTAAAAAATATAAAAAATAAAAATGTTTTATGCCAAAAAAATTTTATGGTAAAAAATATATAATTCTTATTTTATATTTATGCCTGTCAATTATCATTAAAATATCAACTAGAATTCAATTAGGTCAATTTTACCACAACCAGTTCATATCTGCTTTCAAGCCTATCAATATAACTCCCTAGTTTCTCAAGATTTAAAACCAGGCTAATATAGTATTATAAAACAAAATATCATTCAGTCTACAACAATACTTCCAAGCGAATAGAGGAAGTGATCAGAGCGTGCGTGTTTTCCCAAGATACAGATTAACTTTTAAAAATCTGCTGGTGTGAAGGCGCATCATTAGCGTCTTCAAGGTAGAAGCTACCGCGTTAAGCCCATTGTGGTGGATCCTTGTATTTGCTGAATGACCGTTATGAGCTACTTTCATCATTGCAACCAAGAATCGGTAAAACGCAGAAATCAAAAGTTGTCGTGTCAACCCTTTTTTGCCATGTTGCTCGTCGACTTTTTGAAATGAATTAGCTATCTTCTCATATAATTAGCAGTTGACGTCAACAAGTCTACTTCATTTGTTAAGTCATTGAGTTATCTACCTGTAAGGATATAGTGGAGTTTGAATTGATGATGAGCTAAGAAGAAATCAATAATTTTCAGAAAAGCATAACAATTTTTTTAAGTGCAAAAGTTCATCGATTTCTGCTGAATTTCTCTGCTGAGAAATTTCTGTTCTTTTAGTTAATTTGTTTTTTCAATCATTTTGGTTTTTGCCGACCCCACTCCCCACGAGAATGAGAAATTAGTCACATTTCATGCATGTTTTGCCACTTTTTGTACTTAAATTTATGTTCTTTTAGTTAGTTTAAGCAGGTAGTCTAAAGAAGAAACCTCCTCATAAAATTCTATGGCGGCGCCAGTGATGCACACTTTCTAATAGGCACGAATGAGGTATGTAAACCTTACATATTGCCATGGTCTGGCAAGAAACTAGCAATTAATAAGATTATCATGGATCACAAAACATCACGAAAAGACCTTGTAAAACCGACGAAGGCATGCGTTGACTATGTGAACTTAGATCAGAGCTGGCAATTGGCTGTTGTGTTGCTAATCGCCTTCAAGAGTGAGTCTAAAGATGAGGGCCTAGCATGTTGTGATTAATAGGAACTGTTGGTGACGTCTTTTCTGGGCCTCGGTGTTACTGAACCCACAAGTTAGATTACAATCGGAGATTATCCCAGCCGATGAATAGCTTCTACTCTGAGGATTGTTAATCCAACCAAGATTATTCTTTGAGGCGCTTGGAAACACCTAAGAGAATCATAATAGGAAGATGCGGCCGATGTTTCGGTGAGTTTCTCTATTATACAAAGTTATGGCTACAGGAAGACATTTTCAAACAACTTAATTTCCCATTTATGTCCTTAATAAACAGATGTAAATATTTGTGTCGCCTTTCACCTGATGTTTACTTTATGCTATCTTTCCACTTATATGCACTCCGGCCTATAAACCCTTTATATGACTTTTTGGGGTTCAGTATGTTTTAGCAGTCTTCACTTTGGTCATTTTTGTATATTAGCAAAAGCGGACATATTTTGGTTATTCACTGTAGATTTAGTTATCTTCGTTATTCGGCGGAAAATAGAATTTGGGAAGGCATTGCTTCAACATGATTTGAATCGCACGCATGTATAGAAAATGCTCTTGTCATTATTTCTGCGCTATTATATATATATATATATATATATATATATATATATATATATATATACAGTCTCTCACAAATTGTTAGTCACACTCTAAAAAATGTATATATAATCGAATTTTTAAAGCACTACAGCACACTCAGGATATTTGATGGATTCTTATTATCAGAAACACGTTTCTCTTCCGAAACTAATTATCATTTTGACAACTAGCTTGTCGGTGTTCATTTGTCACACAGATTTATCGTTTTTGCACTATCACAAATTATTAGTTACTGTTAGTTGGTTTTGTTATGATTTAGACGACTTAGCCATTTAAGAATTTGTTATGCACCAAAAAATTGGGTAAACGACTGAGACACGAAGAATTTGAAATTCAAACTATTTCTAGACGTCTAACCGCGATTTGAATTTCAACTTTCTGCATATAGACATCAGATGAGATTTCATTTTAACATTAACGATTGTGAATACCATGGGGAAGTTACCAGATGTTAGCGGGACGAAGAAACAAGCTATTATTGCTCTAATCAAAGCCAAATCATTAACAACACGTGAAATAGGTGAGCAGGAAAGGGTGTCGATGCGAACGGTGGTACGAATCAAAAAAAAGAAAATGTTGGAAGGGCGAACAGCGGTCAACGATAGAGTGCAGAAATGTGGAAGAAAGAAGAAGACCGGTAAAATAACGGATAAATTTACCCAAAGAGAGTTCCTGAAGAACCCTTTTAAATCACCTAACCAACTTGCGAATGAATTGACCGAGGCTGGGTCTCCTATTTCTCATATGACCATCCGTAGAAGACTGAAGGAGTATGGGTATCGCAGTTGCAGACCGGCAAAGAAACCGCGCCTTACCAAGTCGATGCGACAGAAAAGGCTATCCTGGGCACGCGAACACTCATCTTGGACAGTGGACGACTGGTAAAAGGTAAGAGTCATTTTTCCTTTTTATATTCTATAATGATTTTATCTAGATTAATATTAGAAGAAACTGAAACTGAATTAGCTCATCAAATATTTCATTATGACTCGATCTCATATCATTAATCCTCTATATTACAGGTCTGCTTTTCGGACGAATCCACATTCGAGTGCCATGACGGGAACAGAGCACTAGCTTGGCACAAGGTTGGATCTCCAAGGCCAATCATCCAATCCGTCAAGCATCCGACTAAAGTAATGGTGTGGCCTATCATGTCTGCCAAGGGTGTTGGTCGAATGACGGTGGTCGAGGGCATGATGAACTCCCAAAAGTATCTACAGGTTCTCCAAACACGGGTCTTGCCCCAACTGCGGGATTGGTTCCCGCGCCGTGAAGGAGTTTTTATGCAGGATGGTGCTCCTTGCCATACTGCCAAAGTGTGCAAGAAGTTCCTTTTAGACCACAACGTAACGGTACTACCATGGCCAGGTAATTCCCCGGATTTAAGTCCGATTGAAACCTTATGGGCAATCATCAAGATGCGCTTAAGATGTGAAACCATCAACAACCGAAATCAAATGATTGCAGCCATACTTCATCGCTGGTATCAAGATGATTCTATTGCAGAAACGTGCAAGAAACTTATATTCACAATGCCTGAGCGCATTCAAGCCGTGATTGATGCGAAGGGAGGTAACACGAACTTTTGAAGATTTTGGTAAGCTATTGTCACTAATAATTTGTTATACCTTTGTAATAACATAATATGTGATTTGGAATACAAGTAATGGTTTTGCAACTTCTTCTACTTTGGGATGGTAAAAAGAATCAAAAATATAAATAACTTAAAGAAATGTAGGCAATCCACTTAAGCAATCGATCGTTTTTTGGAAAATATTCATGTTTGTCAGGGTGTGACTAATAATTTGAGACTGTATATATAGAAATTCCAGGAACTTTCGAAATATTGAATGGGCGCATATAACATTAATGAGTCTGTGTAAACAAAGGTGATTGATCCAAAAGATTTATATGATCATGATGTGTACTAATTATTTTTTGTTGCAAGCCTGACCTTGCAAATAAGTATCAGTTGCCTTGAAATATACCTGCGTTAATTCATTCACCAACTGATTTGGAGCCGTTGCAATTAGCAGTTAACTAGAATTGATGCTACGTTTTTAGAAGGCAACTGATAATCGTGACAGCTGCTGTCCAGATTCCATTGATAGTTGTGCTATATTTGATCAGATCAATTCAGCGCACATTGCATGAAACATTCTTGTTATTGCATCCAGGCACAATGAAGGCAGAACCGCCGTAGCAATGGAAAATTTTTTGCAAAGCGTTCAAATTATCAGACACAGGACAGCAGGTCACACAGAAAGCTGAATATTTTGTATTTGATTATGAGTCGAGGATCATTGCAGATGGTATATATATGTGCATATATATATATATATATATATATATATATATATATATATATATATGTCACTCATTTTATTTCAGAATTTGCAATTTCAGAAAACGTGTTTTGTTTGTATGTATAAAATTGTTTTTACGGCCAACAAAAAACAATTTGAAATTTCGCAATCAACCAGATGATACAAACAAATAGTGTTGCTTAACAAAAATTATTACATCATTAATAGTTTTTCATTCCAAGGTCATCCTAGTTATTCAGTATTGCAACTGGTATTATGCATGAACGTACCGAGAAAAATTGTCAGTGAGGCGCATCCCTAACTGAAACCTACACTAAGATGCCCTGGTGTCATCTTGTGAACTTTTGAGAAGCTGGTCAACGGCCCGGCTGTCTGGCACGCATGTTTCCAAAAACACTAAAAGTCCTTGTATTCCTGCCAAATGTGAGACAATGAGAGCTTGGACTAGAAGGAGTTCCCCCCTCTCCAACTGGAATCTTTACATAGGGTCTTGGCGAAATGAAATGATTCCAGGTGGGGGTGGGGCTATTACTAAAACACACCGAGGGCCAAAATGAAAATTCCTAAAATACACCGAACCCCAAAATATTACATAAGGAGGCATTTTTCAGGTCAAGTAAGCGATATAAATGGAAAGAGTGTGCTAAATAACCCTCGGAAGCACACTGACATCAACATTAACAGCTGACTCTTAGGAGAAATATAATAATGAAAAAAAGTTGATTAAATAAATCCACCGATAGCCATAACTTTCAGATCATAGAGTATCTCGCCACAAAAGTCGGCCCTAACCTAGTAAAGATCATTATCAAGAGCGCTTCAAAACACAACAGCCAACGGGCAACTCTGGACGGAGAACCAGGCCTCCCAGTAAAAGTACTTGGTCGGCTGGATTCATCACTCGAGGTCGTTCTACATATGAAAATGACAGTTACACCGAGGGTCAAAACTTTTTCAATACTGCATCAATCTCAACCAAACTCGGCCCACACCTTCTCAGGATGGTTATCAAGAGCGCTTCAGAACTCAACAGCCAACGGGCAACTCTGGACAGAGATACACCTTAAGCAACGATCACATGTTTTCTCCAATTTTACAGAACATTTTTTTCGCAACATCACTTACACCGAGGACCAAAACTTTGTCAATATTGACTCAATCTCAACCAAACTTGGCCCACACCTCAAGATCATTATCAAGAGCGCTTCAAAACACAACAGCCAACGGGCAACTCTGGACGGAGAACCAGGCCTCCCAGTAAAAGTACTTGGTCGGCTGGATTCATCACGCGAGGGCCTTCCACCTTCAGATCTACATATGAAAATGACAGTTACACCGAGGGCCAAAACTTTGTCATGACATCGATTATTATATGTAGCGATATTGTAACTTTCGTCTTCTTTTGTGAAGTTTAACGAAATATATATATATATATATATATATATATATATATATATATATATATATATTTCTCCTAGGAGTCAGCTGTTAATGTTGATGTCAGTGTGCTTCTGAGGGTTATTTAGCACGCTCTTTCCATTTATATCGGTTATTTGACCTGAAAATGCCTCCTTATGTGATATTTTGGGGTTCGGTGTATTTTAGCAATTTTCATTTTGGCCCTCGGTGTGTTTTAGTAATAGCCGGGGGTGGGCCCTCTTCATCTAGTTCAAGCTCTCATCATCTCACAGTTTGTGAGGAGCCCAAATTATTTTTTTTGTTGGCAACGGCAAATCAGTTCTCGTGTAACAATTGTTTGGAAAATCGTCGCCGAAAATCGTTGTCAAAAAATCGCGCAGAGTCTTTGGAAGGGAAGCAATAAAGGTTTTCAAAGGCGAGAGGGGGAATAATGAGATTCAGATGTAGCAGAATCGACGCGAATAGCCAACAAAATCGCGTCTTGATATTGCATTCTGAATACCTGGTCAAGAAAGCTGATTAGGCCTTATATGACGGACCAAGCACTAAACGACCTTGACCTAGGCCTATGACTTAATGGTTCATTACTGTAAGAAACGTACCCGTTACTCTGAGATGAATCGTTTACTCCAAACCGTTCAGCACAGCACCGTCTTCTCACGAGGAGAATTTTTTCGAGAATTTGCTGCCGAAAATTATCATATCAAATCATTTTTTACAAGAATCATATTAGATGGGGGGAGGGCTGAAGTAGGGGAGAGTTGGGTGATCTGGCACCCTAACACTAAATTAGCTCTCATGACCAAACAATGATTTTTTTTTACTATTCAAACATAATGACCTTAATATTCATTGAATTTCCTAACTTTTTTGTATTAAAATTTTTTTTCGATTCGGACTCCTTCTTCAAATATTCGTTTCAAAAAAGTTACAAAAATGCCAATTCACGAAATGTGTGGGGTGAATTGGCACTTCGATGGGGTGATTTGGCACTCCTCTAGTTTGTCCCCCATAACTTGCCCCACGATGTATCGCTGTTACTATTTGTGAACTAGGGTATGTGCTGTTAGTCTAGGTTGCGTTTTTAATAAAATAAGCACATACGCAGTCCCGTAAAAACTAATTAATTGACTTACTAATTAGGATTATATACCGGCACTAACTACACACATTCGACTTTCGACTTTGTTACATCTATGTTATAATTTTTATTTGTTGTATGTCTATGTAGATAATTCTGAAATGTGGTTTTATTATATCATATCATCCCCTATCCTTGAATCTTATTGATTTGACGCATGTAAAACAATATGCATAGTAAAAATAAATCTTTATATAAATCAAATCGATGATAAAATTACACAGTTGAACAATATAAAACAAGAGTATACTCCTCCAACGAGAGTTCCGGCTCCTCCAACTGACTCAGTAGGCAATCGAAATCAACTTGGAATAATAGATAATAATAATAGATAAGCCTAATCGGTTATAGTTAGCAGTAATTTGCAGTGATGATGCGTTAAGATTTAGGCCTGATGGATGTCCTACTAGTTCAGTTTTAATAGCAGGATTAAGCTAGCTAGATTCGGTACACCCAAAACTAGCTGTCAACATATAGTGCCAAATCACCCCATTTCACTTTTTTATCGAAAACAGCTGGCGTACCGAGAATACCAAAATTTTGGAAATTTCATTCATGTGACCTTTTAGTCCATTGTCCTAGGTAGCAGAAAACGTGTATTGCCGGTAAATATCAGTTGCTAGGAAAAAAATATCCCAAAAACTGCAGAAAAGAAAAAAAATTTTTGACCTAAGGTAAACGTAATTTTTATGTACGTGGAGGAAAAACGAAGTCCGCCATGAACATAATTATGATATACCAAGTGTGCACTATGATAGTGCTTTCAAATGTATATTTCGGATTTTTGATACAGAGCCTAAAATAGGCTGTAGGGGGTGGGTGCCAATTCACCCCAGGTGCCAAATCACCCCACTCTTCCCTACTGTTAGTGTGAATGCCTCAGATCATAGATATTACGAGGGTGCAATTATTTTGGCATTTGGGCATTTTTCTGGATGGCAAAGTACGAATTGGCATGTGTATCGTTTAGAAACAATGGACTTTTCAAATTAGCCAGTCAACTCCAAAATATCATAACTTTCATTCTAGTGGTGATGTCCTACTTCCATATTGGGACTGCTCATTCGATGTTTGAAATTTGTTGCAGGAACCCGGAAATCGGACGAATCTTATTTCGAAACGAATCGGGTCGTGATTCGGGAATCGAATCATATATATGTAGGTCTCCGATTTTTTATTTAAGATTCGCTTAGCTTACTTAGCTATGCAACTTACTGCCTATACGGTCTGTCAATTAATGAGTGGACCTGCCAAATAGCAGCTTTTTAAATGGCCATTGAAAGATGTAGTTCTAGCACCCTAGGTCTCAGGAATGTAAGCAGTCAATTCAAGGCATCTCTTTTTTACGGAGATCATTAAATTCACATACTATATGATTTATTGTTTGATAGAGTTAGTTAATTGATTGTGATTTGACATCTGGCCTCAGATTGAACCTGTTTTTTCCGAGACGTGTAATTTGATGATGAAGACAAGTATTTTTCTTGAAGCACACGATTCGCAAATCGACGTTTCGCATTTCCCTAGTTGCTGCATAGAAGCTGCGCAACGATCGTGAATCAAATCATGGTCCATGAAACCTGCAACATCAACTGAAGCACGTCTTCATTTTTTGTGTCCAAAATTTCATATGATAGGTATCATTTCAAGCCAACGATGCAATCCTTCAGAGATCCTGGTATTTGCCTTCGTAATTTTCTGTCGAAGCCAAGCATTTTGCGACGAAATGCAGAAAATGAACTGATTCAAATGCGATGCATTCTGTCCATTATCCATTCAATTTTCACTGTTTCAAAATTGTCATGAAGAATAACAACACTATAGGCCTATTAAAAGAAGAGTGAAAATACAAGAAAATATCACTGCGTAGAAAATTGAATGAATGAATTCAAGATTGAAAGATATTTTCACAGCCTCCATTTTTAAATGGATCTTTTTCTCGGTTAATGATGGACAACTGGCACAAAGTAGGTACTCTAATAGCTCTGTATGCGGTAAGAAATCATAGTAGGCCTATTTAAACCACTGACATCAGTAGGTGTCTATATCTTTGTAATGTATAATCGGTAGGAGGTTATCAGCGTTTAACTCCTGCATTTAACCTCCTGCAATCACTATCTATGAACTGCTGGGAAATCTCAGTACTGCAAAACAAATGTAATGTAAGTAATCGTATTACTATCAACTATAACAATATCATTCTAAATATGTGATTTTCAAGTATAGTGATCAGTCTTTATGAATATAAATGTTGAAAGAACAGTTTTGAAAATTTCCTCCAAAAGATACATTTTCTGTGGAAATTCCTTCTTTTTCATTATTGCATTGGTTATTGGTTGACATTGACGACTACATGTAGGTGCCTGAGCATCACTTTTTCTCAATGCATGGGTCACCTTTTCGTTCATCGATCCCATGTCGATGTAATTTAGATCTGCCTCTGATACTGACCAATACGCTTTTTCGCTACTTCATTTGGTAATCCTGATGCTATTATTCGCGTTTTTGCAGTTCTTCTTGTACTTGTGTTTGTAAAGTTACCTTTTGCTTTTATGCTCATCATTAGGTTCTTGACTACTTTTTCAATTTGATGAATACCTAATGGAGTTTTTTTGAACCAAGTTTCATTTTTGGGTTGTTGTATAGGTGTAAGATAAAAGGACGTTATTTCTTTGACATTTTCTCTGTAATGGACGAACTTTTTGTAGATCTTCACTGGACATCTCTCCGGGCTTTCAAAGTTTGGCAGCACATGTACGACTTTTGGCTCCATTCTGGCTTGTTTGATCCCAAATAAACGAGATTTAGAGGTGTTTTCTTTGTACTGAAGCACC
Source organism: Prostheceraeus crozeri (assembly GCA_907163375.1). Classification (NCBI taxonomy): domain Eukaryota; kingdom Metazoa; phylum Platyhelminthes; order Polycladida; family Euryleptidae; genus Prostheceraeus; species Prostheceraeus crozeri. The sequence goes on from CAJQUW010010248.1 coordinate 110,886, forward strand.
TCCACGCCATCTTTTTCTATCAATCGCAATTGATCGTTTTGATCCCCAAAAGTTAAGTGTTTGTGCTCCGTAGCAGCACGCAACCCTAGTTCAATGCTTAGAACATAAATGAGTGTGTTCTGTAGCTGTGTAGGGGAACTCGTTCCCAGCCCGTTAGTCCATAATTTCTCTTCAGAGTTGAAAGATATTATGTCACTTCTTTTGGTTATCTTTACGTTGCCTTCCTTTGCACTTGCCTTCATCTCACCGTCTAACACTTTCTAGATTCACTGAAGTCTTTATCGCAGAATATTGACCAATTTTTATCCATAACATTATTACAATAATGTTGCAGCATTGCAACCATCTCTTTCAGTGTTTTGGGAGGATATTTAGTTCCATCCGTTTTTCTAACCTCACATAAAAAAACGCGAAGACATTGGTCTAATTCATAGGCGGTCATTTCATCAATATCTTTATAGACTTTTAAGCTTCCATCTAATCGACATTTCCAGAATTGTTGCCATTCTCTAAATATGCTCAGTGCCCACTTCTGTTTCTTTAATGTATTATAAGGTATCCTTTCTTCCAAATTCTTTTTCCTTTCTTCCTCTGTAGTTGTAGCAAATCTGCTTATACTGCTCATTTTCAATTCTTTTTACCGTAAGACTGATTAAGTAAAAGATGATATTGGATACTTTTGATCATGGACTATTTTGATATTGCTTTTTGATTTTCAAACAGCAAATCAAACTAGGACTAGTTCATGCATGAACTAAATCACGGACACATAAATCCATAGCTTACATCTATAGAAATCTTTATATGTGTTATATCATGGAAATCTTAATATTAAAAACCTTTTACTGTGGTGTAATAATTTATGGCTATAATGTAGATATGTTACATCAATGTGTTGTTGATATCAACGGTTTAAATATCTTAATACCATAATGACATCTAACCCTAAACCATTTTGGAAATCTTAGTAAATATCAGTGGTTTAAATAAGATATCTACCTGATTTACGGAGTTAAACCATGAAATCTACTCGTCTTCGCTGCGCTCCGACTCGTAGATTATCACTGGTTAACTCCTAGAATCAGGTAGATATCATATACATAACTCATCCATTAAGTTTGATTTGAAGGTAATTGTGTAAGCATAGTGATTGATATATAGGCATATTGTCTCAAAACCGATAAATGACGTAGACATTATGTTATTCTAAACTCAATGGATAGCAGCATTATCGATCGCATATTGCAATTAGACTCGCATTTTCGAATCTTATTCTTCGCTTTCTACCCTTATACTGAAGATAGTCTTGGATGCATTTATTCTGGAAATTTCCTTTTAATCAGGGAAATATAGACCTCATTTACTTAAGTGTCGTACAGATGGTATTCAATGAGCTGAGTTCAACTTAGGTCGTTTCTAAACTTTATATCAAAGTGCTTTAAATTGAACGCTTTTGTTGAATGATTCTGATTTTGTTTGTGAAGTTTTGCCTGTGATTAAATGCCTGTAAATTGTTTTGTCTTAAAAAGCGTCTATAGAAACGTTGGTAGATGGAGCAAACCGTTATGTAGACCTACTTAACGTCACATGAAGTCAATATGATTTCATTCGTCCCACAAAAGGTCATTATTTGTCTTCTTTATTGCAATTGGCCTCCATGATTAAATTCTGGAAAATGGGTTTTGTAGGTATTCTTAACCATCAATGGTTCATGTCGATTTCTATCAATCTACAAACACTAATACAGTATATAGGGCCTACTAGGGGAGAATCGGGTGACATGGCAGCATTTTTTAGAATCATCTGTCGTGTTCTCATAATGAAAAGCAATTAAATAATTATGCGTAAATCGTGTTATAGGCCTACAGCTTATTTCTCAACTTTTCTATGTAAGACAAAATTCGGTGAGAGGCGTTCCTGACGCTCTAATTTGAGTTTTTAAAAATATTTCAAAATCTACCATGTCACCCCATCGATGGCAGTATTCAGTTCAACTTCATGCGTCTGTCCACTAAACCTTAACGAGCTCAATTTTGCTACAGCCACCTCACGTTTGTCAGTAAGCCTACCCCTATAATTGAAAAGGAAAGTCATAAAAATGTCTTTCATCCTGCAGCAATTCATCGAAACTAATAGAGGAAGGAATCAAAGCGTGCGCGTCTTCCTATGATATAACGGGCCCACTGCTCTTGAGAGGGGCTACTATGCCGACCCCCCCCCCCATGAGAATGAGAAATTAGTCACATCCATGCCTGTTTTAGCATTCTTTGAACTTAAATTTCTGTTTTTTATTTAATTTAGGCAGGTAGCCGTCGAGAGGAAGGGATCCCTCCTCATAAAATTTTATGGCGTGCCTAAAATACTTTCTAATAGGTGCGAATGAGATATGTAAGCCTTATATATTGCTTTGCTATGGTCTGGTAAGAAACTAGCAATCAATAAGATAATCATGGATCACAATATTTACTGAATGACAGTCGGGATTGAGTTGTTTTCATCATTGTGACTAGGAATCGTTTAAACGCAAAAAATCGAAAGCCTGCCATGTCACCCTATTTTTCCTGTCATGCGACCCCATTGGACTTTTTGAAATATATTTGCCATCATCTCAAAACTACAGTAATAGACATCAGCATATCCATATAATCGACGTAGTCATTGAGCTACTGGAAATAGTTTTCTTAATTTATGCAAAACATCGTTTTGAAATGTAAAAAAGTTTATCGATCTCTGGTGAACTGAAAAGTGAGCTATGAGAAATTTTCATATCTCCCATATTTGCAGTCTAAGACCTTCAATATTTGTATTTCGGATTTTCTTTCTAATGGACAGACTCGGCGGTAGAGGCTCACTGTCATGTCACCACAATTGTTGGTATCCAAGTTCAGATCTCTTTGTAGTGAAAACATTCAAAAGCCCACTTAAATAGCAATTTACTTCAGTGTATATAATTTTCAGTATTAATGTTCGGTGATTAGGCCATGCAAAGGAATTGAGTCAATAATCCCCTTCACGTAGATTAATAGATCAAATTATGGATGCTACTGCATGATTGGAAAGATATATACTAGACCTTTCAGTCACAATCACACTTTCGGGCAAAAAAATGTTTTTACTGTGGGATTTCATTTTATTTATGTTTGATCACAATATTACATATTGTTCTGAATGATTTTGGTCAAATTATGTTTTGCATCAAAATTAGCAAGCTTTTATTTTTAATCAAAATAGCGAAATTATGTTTCCATTGAGTAACAGCAAAGATATAATATAATATAATTTAGAAATGAATTAACTTTCTAAATCTTTCTTCTGAAGAATATTCCATAATTTCTGTAAAATCTAAAACGTCTATCTGCTAGCTTTGACTACATGTATTCTGTATGCTACTGAAGAAATCAGATGAAAGTGTCACCCGCATAGATATCGGTTTGAATGAAATACAGTTGATGGTATGAATTTAATGACAGGATGAGTTTACATGTGGGAAACGTAACATTTGAATGATGTCTGACTTATCTTTGTGGCATATCTTTCAAGACATATCATTACCTATTCAGTATTTTGTCAGCCACTATGTGTGGGACCCCGCTCGTCTGGGTTTGAGTGTTCAGGTTAGAGGTCGAAACACAACTAGACGAGTACCTGCTGATGACTAACGGACTGCGGTATTATGTTTTATATCCCCTAATTGGTAGCTGAAGTAGTGATCGATGTATTGTATTTCAAATGAAGAAATGTGGGATTACATGAAATATTATAGACGGACGAAGAAACTGGCGATAACAAATTCAAGTGAAGAAATAGTATTTTCCAGGTATAGTGTGTATAATTTCATTGCTTTCGGTGTAGGAGAGTGTCATTGCAGTTCCATTGTTTGCCTCCATTATCCACTTTCCACTTATCCACTATTACCACTATCCACCATGTATAGTGTCAGAATCGGTGTAGTAGCATTATTGTATTTCCATGTTTTACCTCCACTTTTCCAATTTTTATCCATCGATCTCCTGTTGTTTTATAATATCCATTTTTAATTTCCTTAACCTATGATGACCATTGTCCTATTGTATTTCCACTACAATCATCTGTAGTCGGTAAGGTATATTAGACGTCTGTTTTGAACATGTATGCGGCAGTGTTTGGAATCTATGGTATTAGCATATTAACAGTAAGAATGAGTAGTGTTACAAATCTCAATATTTCCACTTTTACCAGATATTGGGCCAAAGCTGATCAATTTTAATTCGTTGCCACGAGAAGGCTCCATTGAGTTCTTTTTAGTAACCAATGGTTACAGTAGCATTGTCTTTGTACACTTGCGGATTGGAGAACGCCATCAATCCTCATTAGGACTACTTCAATTAATAATTTGAATTAGTAAGCATTATATTCTATTATAAATGGCTGCTGGGATGATTTTCATCATCGTATGAGACTTACAGTCGTTCTTTTCTTCCTGATTGGCAACTCAATTTAATAACATTCATAGCAAGCATGCCACAATATATAAATCCGCTGTATGCAAATAGTATACACAAGTATACTCCACAAGAGATGTGTCGATGGCATATTGGCCTTAGGTTATGATAAATGGAATCAATTTATCTACTGGTCATATTCTATTTATAAGGCATTTAGGCGTAATTCTGATAGTGCCTGAACTTTACAGGTAAATTATCCAGTCGGTTCCATTTTTTCAGTCATCCACTGCTCTAGAATTATAACCTTGAACATAATCGGCAAAATTGAACAAACTTTTGTTCATGATTCGGTTGATATACTTGCGCAATTACAGTTTGTTCAAAGTATCAATAAAATCGCATGAGCGGTTTGAGTACGTAATCAATGATTGAATAATGAGGTTATTTGGTCACACTTTGAAATCTGCCTGAAAACGAAAATTGTTAGCCTGCACAAATGCATTGACAATCATCGGAAATTCGATTGTGAAAATAATGCGGCATTGAAAATGGTTGATGGGTCTTCAAAAGATTCAGATTCAATGCACGAAAATGCCAAAATGGAAGTATTTAAAATGAAAACACTCTATTATCTAAACCATTACAATCAGCATTGTAGAAGAAATGAAGCTGCATCGCTTGCAAACAAAAAAGACGGTGCATTTCAATTGCCCCGGTTTCACCTGTCATTGTAATTTTGACTTTTTTCTTAATTTGCTGTACATCTTTTAATCTCATACTCCGAATTATGACGGTTGCATATCCAGTCTTGCCTTATTGCAGCACGAAATAGTTCAAGTAGCGGAAAAACTGAGAACAGATTGAATTTCTAATGAAACAAGAAGAACGCTGATAAAGCCTGAAATAAGTGCATTCATGACACCTTTACATTGCAGAATTCGTGCACATAAATGACAATATAATGTTTTGACTGTTTGCAATCTAAAATGTATGACTAAATAATGTACTATCATCTGAATCACGAAAAGTCGTGATGTATCTCGGTAACCATAAATGATTAAGAGATCAATTCTACCACTGCGTATAATAATGAAGCTGATAAATTATATAATCAAACGGTTTAAGAGACACTTTCGAAGTTTTTAATTTAAAGATTGCCGCCACTTCTTCAGCCCATTTCAATGATGTGATCAGTGATAAATACTCCGAATAGTTGTCTGCTTTATCAATACCTGAATCATAGAAATAAACTGTTTGTCTGAAGTTGACTAGAATGGAAATTGACTCAAGGTCACGGCACATCCGGGGGAACTAAGTTGGGGCATGAATGACCAATCAATAGCTTAGATTTACACATGTGACTGATTCTAATCCAATGACAAAGACGTTGACAGGTGTATCTAAGTGAAAAATGCGTGCGATTTTTGTGCCACTGTTGTGTATTGCATGAAGATTAACTTCCATTCTAGAGGTTTTATTGTTGTCAATTTCTATGACCTGAATAGATTGATGTTGCATGCGATGCGTCATTCAGCATAATCGACACCTATTTCCACTTAAAACATTTACATCTGATGGCGTGAGTTCTAGACAATTAAGATATGATGTACTATTGTTTTACACACGATGCCAGTTGATGATCAGCAAATGTGATCTCTCTTTCAGCTGTACCTATCTAACTATAAATATTACCTGATCTTGCGCATATCAGTAAACTTGAAAATGATGTTTGATAGTAAGTAAAAGCATGAGTTGAAATCGAATCAATCACTTTATACTTGGAGCTCACATGAATTCGATCGCATCAAAGTCACACGTACGTATTGTTCGAATACGCTTCATAAAATTACTCAGCGTCTTTAGAATATTCCCGTAGCGTTATGTGGCACGATAAGTTTTCCGTACATATTTCCATTGAAATTCATATAACAGGTTTTCAACTGTGTTCCTCACAGGAGGATGCTTCATTCCTCTGTCACGTGTAAGATTCACAAATGCTTGGATGATAACACAGTCAAGGAAATTCGATATATATATTTCTGGAACGAGCGATGAGGAAGAATTCTGTCTTGCCATCGAAACTCATTTTGTAATCATTCAAAATTCAAGATTTTTTATTACTACGTGACCATGGGTGGAAAATTATTGCGTTAATGTAAACGCATTGCTTTTCGGCATCCAGGACTCAAGCCAAATTTGTCATCGTGTGCTACACGGTTAGAATCGGCCGCCGACCGTCCTGTTTTAGCAACGCCGGCCGCCTTCCCAGCTAGACCATATATTTTGCGTGCAGATTTTCAAATTACCCAGTGAATTGGCCGCTGTTCAATATGTGCGTGGTCGCTCGGTACTGAGCGCAAATCATGCTGGCATTACGGTGGGGAATGAAGGGAATAAAGAAAAGTGGTCGCCCTAGGGGAGGAAATTTTCCAGCATATGTAGCCTGCACTGTTTGTGATAGATAGTCGAGTTCACATGTATTTCGATTACAGACGTTTTATCTCAATAAAAAGTGAACTATGCACGCATTCATTTCCTTCTACTCTGTCGAACATTTTTGAAACCAAGCTTCTTAAAATTTGGCCTACTGTAGTTTGTAGAGTAAAATGAACCTTACAACTTTAAATAAGCACAACTTAAACTATGAATGCTGTGCTAATGTTTGCTGTGGATTTTAAAAATGTATCAAAATATATAGCAGGGCATGAGTTGTTCACGGAACTTTCAGTGAATGACAAAATGTAATTTTCGTTTGTCTATCAGTGCTGTTTGAAAACGACACGCATTCCTTCATTCATTTAACGGTTAGTCAGTATTATGTGCTTCATTATCTCAATTCTCATTTCACATACGAACAATGGCAAATTCTGTTGAAGCTGTGACTGTAGAAAGTGAGAACAGAGAGGTGCGTGAATAACCTTTTTGTCACACATTGGGCGATTTTTATTTTTGTCGGCTGTCTGCATGTGGTCGTTGGAGAGATGACAATTCAAGTGGCACGTCTGAACTTGGTCGTTGTTGAGGAGTGGTCGTTAGCTGGCGGAGCACTTTTTATGTTTGCTGCTGTAGCTTTTATGTTGGTCACCACAAGCAACTAAGATTGATTTTGGTGACTGAAATCGCCACCTCTCGCGTTACATTTAGACCCTCGTAGTTTAAGTGTTGATGCAATGTTGCACGAATGTAGTGGTATTGCATTTGATTCATGGGTAAAGCTATGTTTCTCAAGTTGCGATTCCGGTTCTTTGCTGATGTCTCGTGTTTTCAGCAAGGGCATGTAGCTCCAAGAAGCTGTGAAGAATGCGAAACATTTCATTTACAGTACATAATAAATAGTCATTGTTATGAATCACAGGTGATTCAAGCGTGCAACAAACTGTGCACATCACATAACTTACGTTTTATGACACGCGTTTTTCCTATTGTGACACTGTCGGTACCAGCTCTCATTTTTCTCTTTAAATGAGATGCTTCTTATAAATGGCAGGCTCCATGAGTTATTAAAGCTTGCACGCACACCAAGTCACGCAGAAATGTTTATAAGACAATGAAAGATATACATGTATATGTTTCATTGTTTTAGGTCAAATGGCGATCGCAAGATATCAGTCGGAGACTAGAGGTCCTGGCATGCCGAATTGAGATAAACTGTCAATACAGTTGTCATAAAGATCAGTTTCTAGCTGCATGACTGAATGTTGGATGTTGGATGTGCCAGTTGATGCAGATTCAATATTCTGTAGCCTATGACTTACTAACTTACTAGCTTACTAACAGTCATAGTACTGCATAGTCTCTATACTAAGCACTTAGTTACTATAAATAAGTTTTCGCAACGCTACAAACATGACATTTCATAGTCGTTTTGCTTTGCATTCATTATAAAGATATGTGATGATATTTTAAGCTATCAATAAGAATTCTCAAGCAGTGCTGTTTTATGCAAAGAAGGTAAAAAGTAGGTCAAAGCTGGTGGGAATATCTGAACAACTCATTGATCTATGCGAATTATTTTTGCGCAGCTGCAACCAGTAAATAGACATAGTTCAGTTGATACTCGTTAATAAAGCAGTTCCTGGAATTATAATACGGATAACAAAGCAACGAAGAAAGATGAATGAGAGGATACCAAGTTTGTGATACCTCCGTTTGTAGGTTAAACATCCATTAAATTCCGACGCAAACTTGTTTAAGTATTTAGGAAATTGGACCATGATGTTAAAAATAATATTCAACACTTGTAAAACAGGACAGTACTTTAGTCTGAAAGATAAAACAGATAAGCTGATGCGTTCATGCGTTGTGTATAATTTTGAATGTCGAGTTGATCCTGATACCCAATACTTTGACAAGCGAAACGCAGATTGCATCAAAGAATAAAAGAACATATAAGAGGTAACTCAGTCGTAAATAGCCATCTGAACATATAACCAAACTGTAGTAATGACATTAATAATTGTTTTCCCGTTAAATACACAGGACGTGGTGAATTTGAAACTCGTATAGTAGAAGCGTTGTTAATAAATGATAAAACTCCTAGGTGAAATCAAACCCTAGGTCTTAATGGTAAATCTCTTCTCTTAAAAGTATTCGAATAATTGTTTTTGATAATTGTTATTGTTTTCCGTGAATCGTTGCTTGTCATTATCAGCGTATGAACTTATGTCATTGATCTACATTTCGCCAACCAACCTTCTCTGGAGATGCAGATTTAAAGGTGCATCTCTTCAGAAGGCTTGTTGGCGAAATATAACAATGAGTTATTAAGTTATCACTGCAGCATTGGTTTATAATGCAGGATTAATAATAATATGTATTATTATTATTATTGCAGTATAATAATTGGTTAAAAGTGCAGGGGACTTCTGGCCCACCCTGTATATACTCAATTTACACAGTAGCAATGCTGCTTGTTGCTTATGAGTATATGTAAAATTCCGCGCAGCTTCAATCTGATGCAGTATTTCGTATAGCAGGAATCGCATGATTTATCAGCTAAGAAATGTTGCAACTTAAGTAGACCTTCAGTTCAGTCAATTAGCTTATTCTCATCAAACATAGCTTAATTCAGGCTAAAAGAGCTGTCTCCCGAATTCTTCATTTTTATTCTCTCAAACCTGTTTGCTTCAGTGACGTTGGTTATTGCATTCGTACATGTGTTTTCAGTGCGTTCATCTAGTGATTTTGAATGTACTCGTCAATTGAAGTTTTGTCCTTTACTATGATGATTCGAAGAAATATCTAATGAAGCATCTCTGTGAACTTGAAACTCAGTATTTACGAATTGTAAATATCATGCCGTGTTATTGACTTCTGCTTTGTTTCTTTCAGGATTACGACAGCTTAGATGAAACGACTTCGTTGCTTCAGTCAACAACCAGCTCGTAAGTATGACCGATTAGCAGCTTGCAGATTCCTTCGGAAGGTTTCTATTACCCTTTGAGCTTGTATATGCCCCCAATTTGATGTTCTCAAGACGGAGGCCATGATGTGACTATGTGACCTCTTTCAAACGTTTCAAATGCAAACAGTAGAGATTTCATTTGTTTTTTTATGAACTGATAGTGAAAATCACAATTTCTTTACCGCATTGTATTTTCTAATGAATGGCAATAGTTTAGGTAAGCACAGACCTGATACTCGCAGACCCGCTCTGAATGCTAAGGCCTTGCCCTCAGACTAAGCCCGATGCCTCCTGGGAGCGACAAATATTTTAGATTTTTAACAACAATTTAACATGAATAGTCAATATTTTCTAGTATTCATTTAAGATTCATTAATTTTCAATTTTGCAATAGTCATCGGTTAGACAAGTAAAAGAAGTCGAGTTATTGAAGTGTACGCCTTATCTAACTAACAACGTTTGACTTGTCATTCTTTGTCAAGTATCTGGTATTTTATTACACACAGAATTGCACACCGCTGTCGACCGCGCTCCAATCGGCCAGCATTTAGTGCCATCACTCGTCACCTTCAATTGCACACTTTGTTTATTTTTGCAATTGGAAAAGATCCCAGGATTGCAGTTCCCAATGTGGACCAAAATACCTGTATGAAACAGTGGAATATGTGTTCAATGAATAGTTAGGCAATTAATTAATTGTTTATTACCAATCAAATTGATTTTCCGCGTCAATCACCAAAGAGGAGGATCAAAAGAAGTTGATGTTTGATAGCCTGCAATCTTTATATCCATCCTATTGTGAGATCCTTTCGTGAGACTAGGTCATTCTATCTGCGAAAATTGAGCAGCCCAGCTCATCATCTACTTTGGTTCTAAGAATTCAGCAGTGCTGAGGCAAAGGGCTTCAAGTGGAGCAAACCAATATGTTGCTGCCAAACATTATATGAAGAGGTAGCTAATGACGGGTCTGAATGACTTTGATATTTGTTAGTCAATTCAATCTGTAATTCTCAGTGCCGAAAATTTTGGTAAAATTAGGTATTTGTAAGACAATCGATGGAGCGGAAAATGTTCTGGGTGAGTCTGAAGGCTGAAAAGGTAAACGGTGAGACTACACATGTCTCTGACCTGCAATCTGAAAGCTCATTGATTAAACTTAGTCAAATGTCACCGTCATATTCAAGATGCATTGGTTCCCAATCAATTTCCTGTCGAATAAGTATCCATGCTATTCCTCGGACGAAGATTGAGAATATTTTCTGTCGTGAATATTTGTCGTCATAAACATGATTTCTGCATAGCAGCTTTCAAATGGAAATTCCCACACGGAGTCCTCAAACACAGTTTTTAAGGTATTATACAAGTCCTTGAATGCAGTTTCCACGAATGTAAACCAAGTTGATGCTCTGACTTCATAAGACAATTCTTCTTCTTTGGTAGTTTAAATAAATGATCATCCTCATTATTAATCATTTTTATGTAGCTTTATGACGTTGATTATACGATTTACAGGACTTCGAGCGGCGAGACACCGGAGCAGTATAAGAGTCGACAGCGCTCCATCAGACTTCTGTATTTCACCAATTTCCTCGGTGCTATTGGATTCTCCGTTGTGATGCCCTCAGTATGGCCGTACCTACAGGTGGTAAGTAATAGTCCTGCAGCCAGAACGACTTTCTGCCGGTAACGAGACCGACAGTGAGACTTTCACAGAGTGATGTGCAATGAATCTGCACGTCTGCCGAGTTCTACATGTTTCATCTTCTTGTCAAACAGGATAAAAGGAAAACACACGTGAACCCAATGGGACGAAGATTGCAGTTTTTGGATAAAGGGAAGCTTCAAATGTTTTCACTTATCAAGTTGGAAATACTAAATCTAGATCCATAATTTTCGATATGGAATGTCTTCAGGTCATTTCCTATCATGTTCATGCACTACTCCCCTATGAAACTGCACACATTAAGATTAGGCAAATCTCCCAATGTCGGCAATCCACAAGCATTTTGTGCAATTTAAATGACGTTTAACTACATTTTCGCATGTATTGCCGATTAGAAACATCATAATTACACATGTACGTAACAAGAAATGACCTGAAGACATTCCATGCCAAACAGGCTCTGATAAGCGAACAGGCTTCTTTGCTCTGATAAGCGAAAACATTGAAAGCTTCATATTTGCCAAAAGCTGCAATCCCCATCCCATTACATTTCCATATGCTTTTCTTTGATCCTGTCTGACAAGAAGAGTAACTGGGCAGAACTCGACAGGCGTGCAGAATCGTAGTAGGCATAGGGTGTACATCAATCTGTGAAAGTCTCATATTCGGCCTCGTTCCTTGCAGAAACTCGCTCTGGCTACCGAATAACTCTGCTTATAACGAACTGAGGGAGCCATAATTATTTAAGTAACAGACTTTTTGTGCAATTATTGAAATATTTTACGTAACATGCACTTCACGTGAGCTATTGTCTATCGATATACGAGATTTCAGCCGATTTGTTCCCGCATATATCAAATTCGAGACGTTAGTATGAATCATAAGCTAAAACCGCACGCACAGCGCGTTATCAGCTGTCATTTGAAGCGATCTTACGATTTGTTTGAACCACAACCTTCTTCGCCAGTACGTTGAGATCGTTTACAATCACAGTTGGAGAGAAATGTGCTTATCAGTTCTCTCACTGCGGTCGATCAAGTCATGAAGCTTTAGACAAACATGAAAGTCTGAGGTGAAGTAACCGTTAAGTACACTCAGCTGAGCGTTAAGACAATTATGACCAGGGTTGAGTTCTCCTATCCTCGCAGTAACCTGATCATGTTGCGTGAGCGGCAGCGGATCACGATATCAAGTAACAGAGGTATTTGGTAATTTGATACCAGTTCACCGTACATGTAGGCATTTCTTCAAAATCATCTTGCAAATACAACCGACAGCTTGTTGTGATATTCAATGCCTTGTAGTATTGTACAATACGCAGGAGCGCAGGCATGGCGTTTTGAGGGAAATATAACACGTCGCATCATCCGCCTATTAGCATTGGCATGACGCTTTTGTTTTATCTGTAGACTCCCATCTGGGCATCAACAGAGGTTTCCTGAGATGAATGGAAATAATACACCGCTACTAAACATCGTGGGAACATTATGGAAGCCTTTTTTGAATGCTGACTTGAAATTTAAAGTTGAAAGAGGATGTTTCTATTGAGTAATTATATAATTTCTTTGATGGCATGATTTTGTAACAGTTACATCGGAAATTGACTTGTGTTATCATCAAGTTCACTTCTGTGGTGCTGAAGTACGTTCCCGCACTGTACGTGCTCTAAATACTTGACACAAGTCTCTAGGTTCAACCATGACTTATCAAATCGATCACAGGCAAACGTTTAAATAACTGAGAGCCTTAGAAATCATGTTATGACATCCTTTTCTTTAGACTTCGGATTTTGCAATACTTTAACTCATCGAAGTATCAAATTTCCTGCAGTGATATAAATGAACAGGATATTGATGTCAGCAGGCTTTGTAGCGCCACTGGATAAGTTCCATCGTTTCTGAGGCACTGCCCGGGATTCAAGGCAAGATTACCATTCATGTATCTGTTGTATTTTTAGATTGGAGACAGCGCAATAGAACGGTTAGGTTGATGTTAGTAGTTTTGCCACAAATCATGAAATCAGAGCAGTAGCCCCCAACTTCTTTTGGAACGCCCATTTCCAAGAGTGACATAATTACTGCTTAAAGGAAAATGAATTTTGAGGTGAAGTGAATAATTAAATGAATATACAGCACTCTTGTAGATTACTCCCACAAGCATATTCTGAAGATTTCATAACTGCGCTCTTTTCGTTGTCATCTGTAATTCTTTGCAGATTTGTTCTCCTAGACATCATGGATAGAATTGCCGGCTGTCGAAGCGTTTAGGCCGTTGAGTTCCGACACATTTAAATCCCAGAAATCTAGTCTTTATATTTATATAAAGATATATTTTATAGAAATTTATATATTTTACTCTTCTTCAAATCTAGCAACACAGACTTGGATGGGTGCCTAAGTAACCGGTTGAGATGACCATCAACAAACCGCTGCTGTCCTTTCTCTTCTCAATAATATAAAGAAAACATAAAGTCAAATTTCCATGAATCCACATGTTATTAGTTCTTCTTACATTTTCAGATTTATCCGGAAGCCAGTACCTCATTTTTGGGAATCGTCATTGCGTCATTCAGTTTGGGTCAGTTCATTTTCTCCCCTATTCTGGGATGGATGGCCAATCGTCTGAAGAAATCAATGCCACCGCTGGTCATCGGACTGACGCTTCAAGTTGCAGGGAATGTTGTATGGGCATACCTCCAGGATGTGCCAGTTCTCAATGGCTATTCCATGGTCATCGCTCGAACACTGATCGGCGTTGGGGCGGCGAACATGGCCGTTATCAGGTCCTACGTCTCCAAGGCAACGACGCTACAGGAGCGGACTGGAGTGAATGCAATCATCAGCGCTTGTAATGCCTTGGGATTTTGTCTTGGACCCGGACTTCAAGCAGCCCTTTATCCTTTGCATTATCCTGGGCCGATTGAGTCACCAGGCCTTCACCTCAATGTATACACTGCCCCAGGATGGGTTGGAGCTATTCTAGGACTCATCAATTTGGTTGCAATTTTCTTCGTCTTTCGTGAACACGAAATTCCGGATGATGACGTCACCACGAAAAGTGTGGTGAACGCGAATTTGACAGGAAGTACTAATGGAGACGAGTCACAAAATCCACGTCCGAGAATTAAACCTGACTATCTCGTCGTTGTACTGCTGCTTTTCTGCTTCTTCGCTATTCTGTTTCTTTTTGTCATGTTTGAAACCATGTCTACACCGCTGTCGATATATGAATATGGATGGAGCAAAGAAAATGCCACACTTTACAACGGGATCATCTGGACAGTGAGTGGAATTCTATCCATCGTGGTTGTCCTGATGATGCTTGGCCCCTTGAAGAAGTAAGTCTGTCCATCAAATTGCATTTCGAATTTATTGACTTTATGTATGACTGGATAAGTATTCAAATATAAATGTGAATTGCCGGCAATTATTCCTTATCTAAATTACCGCAATCAGTTTTGGTGATTATTGAAGGATGAAACACAAAATACATGATTATGCTCGTTACTTATCAATTTTGTAAGTATAATGTAAGTAGCAAATCATAGCCAAAAGAGAGAGAAAATGACAGCGTTATCTTCTACATTTATTGATAGAAAGGGAATAGAAAAGCTATTTTCTTGAGAGGGGAAATATCAACTTTTCCTCCCGCAGCTGTGGTGTACAGCAGGGTTGCCAACTCGGTCACTAAAGGTCACTATTTTTTCCCAAGTCACTAAAAAATAGTGACCCCTTATTTCAAAACTAAAAAGAATTGAACAATAAAAAAATTGAACGTGCTTCTCAAACGCGCTCCCTTCAGGAATCTGTTGGCGTCTTCAAAAGACAAACACCAAATGAACTGAAAAGAAACATTCAAGTGGTGGACAAAGAGTTGAATGAGACGAGACAGCGAGTGGAGCATTTGGAAGAAAAGAAACGTCGCCTGCATTTGGAGCAATCAAGTGTGTCTACCCGTTACAACAGAATTTCTGAAACTATAATCGATTCAATGTTCTCGAATTGACTAAAAACAATCTTTTTCGATCTTCTCTTGCCGATGTGAACAGTCAATGTTTTTAAGTAGCCTTGAAGCAAATTTTTAAGTAGAGTAAATTGCGCTTATTGTAATTGTAAAAATTGTGCGCATCGTTTAAATTGTAAAACTAAAAATTTTACATTTGGAAGTGTAATTAAATTATGTTGATCTATGAAATGTGACTATGTCTTCCGTCGCATCTTTGGTTCTTGTCTGGTTTCAAAATTATTTCGGTAGTACTCTTGGAAGTATATTTACTTCTTCTGCTAATTATTTTCATTATATTGTAATTTTTTAGCCTTACAAATATCCCGAAGAATCCTTGATAAGTATAAGAAAATACAGAGAGAAGTCAGTAATCAGTATACATCCGCAATTTTGATTTATCATTTATGTACATGTACATAATGTTCAATAATCCTCTTTACTACATGTATACTCGTACATAGTAAACAACAAACTTCATAGAAATTACTTAACATTTTGATAATGTATCCGAAATAAGATAAATTTATTATTTGAATCAACTTATAGTAAATTCGTTATACACGTATACACTGCATTTTGTGATAATATGACATGGAAATAAACAAAAAACGACTTATAGATTAAATATTGATCAACTTGCGTAAAACAGATTAAAATCATGTTTTTCTCAAATTCTACATAAACCACGAAGTATGGCCACTATTTTTGTCGATGTGAGTTGGCAACCCTGATGTACAGCCCGAGCTCAGCGAGAGATGAACAGATAGCTAAGGGTGGAAACGTTTATTTCTTCTCGAAAGAATGTAGCTTTTCATTTTGTGATTTATAGATGTCTATTGTTCATTATACATGGCTAGACCTCGAAATCTATGAATGAGCAAACTCAGGGACTGTATCGATATCCTGGTAGTCTCTGGCTAATCATAACTTGTTTATAGACTTCTATGATTTGTCCTGTATAGGAGTTTTCAATGGAAAAGTTAACGGCGAGAGGAAAAGTTAACTCTCTGATCCCGTTGGACTGAAAAGTTGATTTTCCACCCGCCAGTTTGCATAAAATGAAAAGCATTTTAACCCCATCAAGCTTCTGACCTAAGAAATTCCTGCGTCGTCTCACCCTATCCTCACCGGGCTCTGAAATGCCGGTGAAGGCTCGAATCTCGGATGTCAATTCCTCCCCTCGTAAAAATCTCTGGACAACACATTCAGCGTGTCAACTTTCAGATGCTGACATTCATTTTCCTGAACTTCTCATATTCATGCTGTAGACAACAATTTGACATTTTTAATTTCCAATGTTCACATTTTGAAATAATTTTGACTTTATGCCTACATTTGGCTATAAATTCTCTTAATACCCCTCAAATATGATGACAAAAAATCTTCAAAAACACTGAAAAGTCGATGAGTACAAAATGGTATGCATAATCAAGTAATAATCATTAACAGATATTAATTCTTTAATAAATTATTTATTCATTGAATAAACACTCAATCCTGTGTATTTGAATTGTGAAAACTTCTCATTCAAAAGAAACAATTTCGTATTACATTTCCAGCTTTTGTATCCGTTTATTGGTCACTGCATAACGATTCACCTAATTTGCAGAACATTTTGTGGAATTTAGTCTCAGATTTCAATCTTTCTCGGATAAATGTTTTCTATGCCATAGAACATTTCAAATCTGAAATATTACCTTCCAATTTTGAATATAGCGGCATATGGAGGTATTTTTGGAAATGTTTTTTTTTTAAATTTGGAAATTCCCAAAATTTGAATTTTCACGCAGATGTAACTTTTTTCTGTATATTCGCTACTCAATCAAGCTTTGCATGCAGCTTTAGTTCGGTATAAAGGAATTCTGATATGAATTTCAATGGGTAGCTGGCATGCAGAACGGAGCTACATGGCTCCAAAGATGGTGAAAAAAAGTACCCGCAAAAAAACACAAAAACTTTAAGGTAATCTCACAGCTTTCTACATTCCTATTACCCGTAGTAACTATGATAATTGTGTTGCTGTATATCAGAGTGTCTTTCACATTTCTGATCTTAAGTGGTAACCAGAATACAGAAAGCTACACCAGGCGTTCAAAAAACGTGATTTTTTAAAAAATACCGATAGGTTGTTTTCAAGCTTTTTTCTATAAGCCAGTTTTGACTCCAAATTGATACTGAAACTCAGAAACATGCTCAATTACTTGTAGAAGAAATTTGATTATGTAACCGATAGTTAAAGTAGCATAAATTGGCCAATTTTTATTTTGCACATTTTTTCAGACGTAGCACAATAGTCATTGAGTTGGTATGCGGTAAGAAATCATTCGCTTTGATAGCTATTATATATTAAACTTTGATATATTGCAATAGAGCCAAATATGACTTTCGAAGTTCGAATTTTGTTGGAATAGATATGCTTTATCAATCGACATTGTACTTTTGAATAGTAAAAGTTTGTGCGAAATTCTCAGGATCGATTTATCATACTGTTTTCTGAAGTAATCAATTCGCTTTAATAATTTCAATTATTCTAATGGCGAGAATTCATTCGCAACGAACCGGAGAAGAGCCCTAATGCATTTGTAACAAACACTTCTCCGAATTTGATGTTGGGGACCACCAGTCCTCATCAGGATCACAGTAGGCCTATGACTCAATGGATTGACGATAGAATCATTCATCAAACATCAAATTATACTCAAATCTAAAGCTTGTCAAGGAACCATACATTACCAATAAATATATAAAATATATTTTGTATAATGTAATAATGTTTTATATATAAAATACTATAAATATTTTTGATATTTATTACCAAAAATACCGTATGAAGAAATCTTTGGTAAAGGGTGATGGTTCACATTAGTTGACGGTTTCATTGCTAGTGATATTCCGCAATATATCACCAATCAAATTCGTTACAAGTTCTAAGATTCAAACATTGGAAAGCACTTTTTAAAGTAGGCAATGATTTGATCTTCAAGTGAGCCACATCCCACGATTATCTAGGGGAGTATCTAAAAGCACGATGGACCTGAGAGTCCCAAAAACACAAGTCAAGTGACTTGGTGTTGAAAGTCCTCTAAATCAATAATGCGACCTTTCCGCCACATAGGCTTACAGTTGATATTAATTTTGTGAACTTTGAACATTTTATTCAATATTTTCTGTAACTATATCATTTTCTTTTGATCCTCTTCTCTTCAGAGTGTCGGAGAGACTCATTCTTGTCATCTCCTATATAGTCCTCATCGCTGGTATTATTGTCTATCTTCCTTTTGGTGGCTCCAAACCTCCAATCGGTAAGTTCTGAAGGTCGTTTACCTGACATAGCATCCCATGATAGTCCTCTGTAGGTAAATACTAAATAAAATGATAGAAAGAGTGTTATGGTGTAGAACATCCAGAACATCCGCATAAAAGAGAATCTTGATTTTTGGTGAATTTCAACAATAAGGCTGCGATTACTGTCATCAATTCTGCACAATAAGATGTTGAGTTAATGCTTTAAATAGGAAATGAATGACCTGAAGTTTTCATGAATGCTTCACTAAATCCTTTGTACAGAGAAAATGAGAAAAAAATTCAATTAAAACTGTCCTTTCAATTTGCGGTATACCTTTGTATAGAATATAGACCCCTGCGCCGCCGGCGAGCGCCGCCACCGGTCAATTCTTCGGCGTCGCGCCTGCGGAGACATTTTTCGTTTTATTTTATGGATTAACTGTCTCCACTGCATTTCTGACTGGAACTTAGGAACATATCGTTTGGTCCTGAGGAAAAGTCCAAATATTCTTTCTAGTTGGATATAACTAAGAGAGTAGCCCTACATTCTGACAGGAACAAAGTTGTCGATGAATAAGCTTGTATGGGTATCGATCGGTCACGCTATAACATTTTCACTTTGCTAGAATTCAAGTGTAGGATGTGCATGTATATTACAGTAATGAAGCCGTGATGTCATAAAAATAATTCATCGGTTACTCAGCTTTATATAAGGGTGTCGTATTTCTGTCAATTACACAAAAATCACAATTGTTGTTGAATTAAGAACCCTTAGTTGACAAAAAGCAACTTCCGTGAATTGTGCCGACTGGGTAGGCTATACACATCACAACATTTTCAGATGGTGAAATGTACCGAATTCCTCTATACTAATTTCAATCAATGATGAGATTTAGACTATCCGTTTTCTTCGGATTAAGCGAAGAATAGGCCTATACTTAAATACTAAGGAGAGATCCAACTTCTATTCTCATGAACTCAACAGATGTACGCCGATAACTTCGGCGGAAGCAAACGCCGCCGCCGATGAAAAATACATCGGCGCAGGGGTCTGATAGAATATGACCTTGATGTCGCCATTTGCAGGTTTTATTGATATCGCCATATGTATAATAGAGCAATGAGATTTAGGCATGTCCATTCAGGTAATGTCATGTAATATTATAGCTGCAAAATGATACTCAAGTAATCCATGTGTGACTCTAAAACAATGGTTGAAATTTTTTGAATATGAATGGACACAACAATTTCTCTGTTGTGTTTGAAAATATAAAGAAATCATAGACAAAGTCAACATCTTGCTCATAGAGCTTTCTTTCGTGTGTATCTTTGTAGAATACCAATGAAAGATAATCGGCGTGCCTAATATCATGCTATTTTAAGTGGGCAGGAGGTTGCCACGTTGCAGTCTGCCGTAATTATAGGATCCATACTATGAAACCGCACCAGAATATCATGCAAAAAAAGTTCACTGATTAGCTGGTAGTAAGAGGCTGCTCTAGCAGTCTGTCGTAATTATAGGATCCATACTATGAAACCGCACCAGAATATCATGCAAAAAAAGTTCACTGATTAGCTGGTAGTAAGAGGCTGCTCTAGTCAAGTTAAAGGAACTAATGAATGTGAAAACACGCATGCTATAAATGTATTGAGTTCTATAAAATATTTGAGGACGTTTGCATTTTAAAGGTTACGATTTCGATAGAAAATAAAAAGCTTAACAATATTAAGTTCCAAAGCCACTTTAACTAGGTCAGTTTTTGATGCTGATCACGAAAATGATAATAAGAACCACAAATAATGCGTATTTCATACAATAATCGATTAATTATCGATCGAACGAATTACATTTGTGGTGTGCAATATTTATCACTTTCTGAAGATTCCTCCTAAACGTCATATGATCATGTAACAAAGTGTGTATATGAACCAATTATTGCAGATATAGTTCCTGTGAATCGATTTGAGCATTGAAATCATAAAAAATAAGGTAACATATTTTTATTGTGGCGACCGAATCACATTTTAGGTGACGATCGAATCACACCGTTGTGGTATAATATTTTAAAGCACGTACTTCGAGTCAATTTTTTAAATATATAATTGACTTTTCAGTGGAAAGTGAGAAACAGACATTTTTACACTCAAACTGGATTACTGTTTGCGGTGAATTCAAATCATAATATTACCAAAATCCCTTGAAGTCAAATCACCCAGAATTTGGACATTGATTTTGTACATTTGTAGGCATAAGGCATTCAACAAAAGTAACTTATGTCAGTTTTATGTGATAACTGATAATATTGCATGATTGCCTATGTTTCGACGATCATTCTAAAAAAAGTTATAAAATCGGTTGGAGTTACCATGTTAATGCTAAAAGACACATTTTGTTCAAAATCGTAACCTTTAAGATGGAAACGCCCTTGAATACATTTCCTTGGAGCGAAAGCGATGAAAATTCGATCTGCCTCAAATCTTTGACCAATTCGATGCTATATCGCATTATTCAACCGCTTGAGTGAAAGTCCAATATTTCTACTTGCATGTGTATTCAATGAACACTCCCTCATATCCACAGTATGGGTCAATTCTTCGATGGCGAACAGTACAGACGGTGGATGTCCTTCCAATCTTGATTGGTGTTTCCACTTACCACAGATCCATCTAGCGCAACTTTTGGGAGCAACATTCCTTCTATCTCTTGGTTATCCTGCAACTAACCTGCTTGTCTATACAACATATTCTAAAGTACTGGGACCTATACCGCAGGTGAGACCAATCAGTATAAATGCAGCCTGTTTTATAATTTAGACAACTTTTGCAAATCTTGAAACACATATCTACTATATTGCATTTACGAGTAGTATTAATGTCACCTTAAATTTATTGAGAAATTAATTTGAATAAAAAAATTAGCTGACCGCGATTGAACACACCCCAATGACATGTGGTGTCTCCGTTTCAGTGTATTTGAATCTTTGAGTGAGTGATCGAACGGGACTTTCTAATGCCCAAGGTTGAACTGAGCTGACCCAAGATCTGAAGAGTGAACTAAACCGATGTTTATGAAACTCTTCCATACGATCACTGTTAGCTATTAAGAAGAAATGGAATTGCAGTTCATGTTCTTTGCTGACTATAAGGGCTTATAAATGATAATATTCGCCTCATTTCGTCTCCCCACTTCAGGCATTAAAAGTCCTGTGGACAGGATAAACAGTATCATGAGAAGACCCATTGTGAAATTCTGTTGTATTTCCCATTCTATCGAACAATTAACCTGAGCGCGTGCAGGAAACTTGTTTAAAAGAAAATTTTAAGCAATTTAGCGAGACTGAAATTAAGGTACTTCTATTCTTTCCCCCCACATTTTTCAAGTTTTCCAAAATCATCAAATTTCGCCAAGTTAGTCACATTGGGTTTAGAATAGACTTGCGCTGTCACTGAGTGACACTACAACACGACTGAGAAGTCTTACTTGAACCCTGGGATGAAGGATTGGTCCCTTGGACACTCAGTTAGAATACAAGGTACAGCTGTGATCATGAACTTCGTGTGATTGTTGTCTAATGACAAATGACGAGCAGTTGTCTAATTCTGAGGCTGTAAATGTTCTACAAGTCAGATAAGAGGAGTTTTACACACTCAACACTATGCGACATTAGTGAGACTGCCCGTTAAAGCAAGAGAAGATCGTTGACGATGCAACACTTCCGGGTGTCAACAACAGAAATGTGGGGGGAAGAATAGAAGTACCGAAATTAAAAAAATGTTTCGGTGTATGTATATACTTCAAGTACTTCAATGTCGATGTACTACATCCCTTTCTACAGTGTGATCATGACTTCCTTTTTATTGCAGGGACTGTGGATGGGCCTGTTCACTGCATCGGGAAGTCTTGCACGAATGGTGGGACCACTCTACGTCGGTGCGATCCTGCAGAAATATGGACCTTTAGCCACATTGGGCTCTGTTGGCGGACTGATATCTTTGACATTCATTATCGTACTCATCATCTATCGAAGACTTGTGCCCTACGCGGTTCGCTACGAACGTTTTCATGAATTGCCAACTGCATGAGGCAGTTTTCTCTCAGATCAACAGTATTTTCATATGCTCTTAAACGTTTTACATGACATTCCTTTGTAGTACATGTCTGTAAGACATCTAGCGCCAAATCACATCTATCGGATTCAAACGGATAAGTTGATGTTTAGCTCCAAAATGGAACTGAGATTGTTCCAATATGCAAGAACAAATACAAATGAAGAACAAATAAAATTGATCTCTGTTTCCGATGTCGTTTTCTTTGTTATCTCATCATTTATGGACTCATGTGCGCTCTTGTTCGTCGTTCATTGGGAGACAGATTTTCATGACGAGTTAAAATCCATTTTATTTGACAATTTTGACAAAAAACACACGAAAAGTATTTTTACGACATGCTAAATGTACAATTTAAACATGCTGAACATGCTGATTGTGGTCTTATCTCAATACAAAAATCCTTATCAAGTAGCCGAGGTTTTGAAAAATAGTGTGAAAGTACAAGAAAATTCCAAAGTCTTCAGCTCAGCAGCCGAAATTTGTGCGTTTCTGCATCTATCAAAAGTGAATTTTCGGGGCGTCGAAACGAAGTGATTTCGTTGTTTTATAAAAACTTCTTAAGTCAGATAAAGTGACAGTATTTTTTCAATATGTCTGAACATGATATTCTTGATGGGTAATGATGATAGTTCTACAACCAAATGTGGTGCTGATAAAATTTTCCTCACAGAACTTTTTCTCTAAGGTCTCACGATGTATGTTGGGCCTTTGACAAAGTACAATTAACGCTACCAGTGTCTGCTAAAGGTCCGTTGTTCGTAGATTTTCAATGCTGTCTTGTAGTGGTGGATAGCTTATCCAAGGTTGCACTTAAATAAAATTGGACCGAATGCAGCTAAGAAGTATGCGTTCCGAACATCCAGTTTGACAGCAACAAGGCTTGCATACTTCTTCATTCTTCAGTAAAGCTTGAGCAGCAGCTTCACAGCCGTATTGGATGCTTACACCCAAATGCAAAAGTTGTAGGCTATAAATGAGGACTAACACGGCCGGCGGGTGGTCTTCAAAGCTGCGATCTTGCAAGTCGACGGAGAACTTTTCCTTGGGAATAGGGCGCATGTCACCGTTTTTTCTTCAGCGCGATGATCGAGTCTATTTGATTGACGAGTCAAATCGTATCAACTTATATTCGAATGGAGGTGAAGATCCTGAAATATATTTTGCATCAGCCGAATTTCTTAATGATAATTTGACCAAGAAGTGACCTACATGTAGGTACTTTTCTAACTGCTTTTCAAAAGGCTTCTTAAACTATGCGTCTTTTATGCAAATGAAGGGAGTTCCAAAAAGAGAATACACCCAAAAAACGTATGTTACAATTTTTTGGTTATTGAATAAATATTTGCCGAGAAATATTATTTCAAAAATAGCACTTTGAATTTTTCCGTGGAAAAATATTCTAAAATTAGATGTTTTGTGCATTTGTGAAAAAGTGAGCATTGAAGAAGGTGACTTTATTGCTGTACTGATGAAATTTACTGTAGGCCTATTCCTGACCTAAATTTGTAATATTTAACGAATACATAGTATATTGAATCCATGACATTTATTTGAAGACCGGTAGAAAGGTACCTACATGTAGGTAATTTTCTATGTATTGGTATCTAGTCAAGATATATTTCTTACTAGCCGTAGTCAGCTTGCTTTTCAATATAAGAACATCGATGATATGTCAATAATAAATAATGAAGCAATTTCTTTACCTAAAGCTAATTCATACTTCGCTATAATCGAGCTTTGAATATTTCTCCTGCTTCTTTTCATACGAAAATTAAATTTGCTTCGCATTTTTTCTGAAGATGGCTCACTAAGATGACTTTTATCTAAAAAATAACATTCTGCGATACAACTTTGCATTTAGGACAGATGGATTTGCATGTACCTATATTTCTCATCTGAGTTCCAAAGGGTCAAAGGTTAGTAAGAATTGTACCTACATGTAGTTTTCTTATTATGGGGCTGAATATGGATTTACTTTCGGACTTCGCTGAACTAGACTTCTTTCTTCACTTTCTTCCTCAAGTCTACATGAGAGAGGTGATGATACCATCCACGAATCGTCACGCCGGACAATCAGATAGCACTTTTCGAGAATTGACATTCTCAGAGGTGCTCCATTTCTTCGGACTTCTCTACTCAATGGAGTCTTATCAGCTGCCAGAAAGACGAATGTACTGGAGAGAAGATGATAACGGACTATTCAAAGGATTAAATTATGGTAAGACAATGAGACAAAAGCGATTCGAAGATATCATGAAGTACCTGCAGTTCTCATCAAATGAAAATAGAGACCTAACAAATAATTGATTTCTTGGAGGCAGTGAACAAACGTCTCAAGGAAGCAGTGATAGCTGGAGATTATCTCTGCGTGACGAGAGTATGGTGAAGTCATTTCACCATGACCTAAAGGGCAAAAATAAAATCATCAGAAAACCTCGACCAATCGGCAATGAATTGAAAACCACTTGTGATGCTCGTTTCAAGATCGTGTTACACATCGAGTTATACGAAGGGAAGGATATCATGGGAGATAAGGAGTACGTCAAAGAGTTTGGATCAACTATACAGCATGCACCCTTAGGTTGACTAGTCCTTGGAAAGCTGCTGGCAGGATCGTAGTTGGCCATTCGTGGGGCTCTGTGAAGAGTGCCATGCAGCTATATTTGATCAATGCTTTGTACAGTATTATGTTAGTCAAGACTGCCCATCGTTTATATCCGCGAGAACTCTTGAATCGAAACTTAATAGAGGCGAATGGATGTCGGCCACGTCAGCATTAGAAAACGTCGCTCTGCTTGCAGTTAAGTTCCAAGATTTAAAAGAAAAGCAATTTATTTCTACATGCTCAACAAGCACTGCCGGGCTATCAAGGACGACGAAAAGCGGCGACATCATTTCAAGACCCAAAGTTGCTGAAGATTACTTGAATTATTCAGCTGGTATTGACATACATAACCATGTCAGGACGGGGTCAGTTGGTCTCGAAGATTCATGGAAAACTAAGAGTCCCCACTATCGTCAATTTGCAATCGGCTTCCTGTTCACTAATGCTTTCCTTGCGAAGCAGTACTTTCGTGTACCAACTCTGAAGCACTGCTCGTTCAAAATGGACTTGGCAAACGCATTAGTCAGTTACCAAGATTTTCAATCGACAGCAAATAGGCCAATAACACGTCCACGAGTCTCCGTCGATCGGCAAGATGTCCCATGTGTCCACGTTTTTCAAAAATTCACTCCCGTGGGAAAGCGCCATCAAAAGTTTGCTTTTATTGCCAGCATGGACGAGCGACTCCAAGCAGAATAAAGACCAGGTAAGATGCACTCACTAATAATAACTGCCTTTAATATGCAATAGGGATGTCCATTTTCAGCTATTACTGCGATCTCTGTGGCCCCAACTACCCCATCTGTGCTCCGACTACACGTGATTGCTGGGCCCTACACGTTCAGAAAGAAATGCCGCTGAAAAGACGCTTCCATCATAAGAAGATTTGATTGAAATTAGATTGAATGTGACTTTTATGTAGTTTCAGTATGCTACATGAATAAGCATCGTGTCTGTTAGAGATATTCTGGTTCTTACTTGTGAATCAATGATAATACCGTTTTGTTAGCAGCCTATGTCTTTTCAGTTAATTTTTTATAGGCCTTAGCCTAACTAAACATAGTTGATAAAATAATCTTTGCCTTAAGTTATGAATGAATAAGCATAAGGAATCATAAAATTTATTGTTATCTTTTGAATCTAGCTTTTTTAATAAGCGCTTTTAAGTGAAATTTTGGCTTCCCAATCCATAGTTGTATTTTGAATGATTGTCCAGCAGTAGCCATGCATTATATTATATATCAATTTGTCCAAAAATCCTTAACAAAAGTACCTACATGTAGGTCATTTTCTAAAATTTGAACTATTTCGTTCAATTTGGATATTGGGCTTCATGATAAGAATATTTGATATAAGTGCTATGCAGATGATATCAGCTTGTTGTGAGAAACGTACCTTAGAAAGGATATTTTGATAAGGAAGCTAAGAGAAACGATGATTTGTTTAAATAGGTTATCACTCCATCTCATATTTCAGTTCTATGTCTATAGATTAAGATGAAATAAATGAATCCATACTCTAATGGTTGCTCTACATTTGTCCTCATCAAAATTACAGCACTAAATATTTTCAGGATTATCAGCCTATAGGCTAAAAATGTTAAAGAGTTAAAATGGCCTACATGTAGGTACATTTCAGTCGAAGTCTTCCAGATGCTCCATAAAGTTGTAACTTGCATTCCAGACCAATTGAATGGTACAGTAGTATTGTCCATTCTTTGTGTTATTGCGCAATGCGAAAAATTCCACCTCACCGGTTTTTTAAATGACGGTTTTACTCTCAAGCATATTTAGTCCTGATAAGACTCATCAGTTATTTTCCATGAACTGCTAGTAATCGCCTCTTTGGAACCATGTAAGGTAAATGATGTGTCACAATATTAATCTGGAAGGCTTTGTGAAAAAGATGGTGTGATTTATGCAAATCTCAGCGCTGTAGTTTGTGATAAAACGCTATTGAGAAAACAGTTGGTTTTGTGAAAGTTTTAACAAATTTCAACTTTTTTGTTTCGATTTAACTTCATCTATTTACAAATGAGATGAAGCTATGAAAATTTCAAACACATTTTCTGAATTGTTTGATCGTTATCTTTTCAGTGGTATAAGTTGTTACACACTCGAGCAATTCTCGAGAAGGTTCGTGCATCAGAAGTTTCTACTTCCATTGTCGGCCATACGTTTTTCTCATTTCTTAATTCAAATTCAGTTTCATCTGGAAAGTCGAGAGTGTCAGTTTAGCACAACATTCTTATTGCTGCACGTAGGCTGTGAGCTGCCAAATTTGATTGCATGGTGCGATTCAGTTTCTTTGAGTTCATAATCTTAATTCCAAACTTTCTCCGATATTTTTTACTAACTTTTTACATAAATGGAAGATCTGCACCAGATAAAAGTTTTCACATCTGTTATCAACTTCTTGGTGAATTTTGGATGAGATAAAATGACAAAGGGAGAACATCACGAACCATCGTCAAGTAGTGCAAGACGAAGAGATAACTAGGTCAATTGCTTCACTCAAAGCAGATGCCGTGACCGAACGGGCAGGTTTAGAAATCCCTTGTAAATTGGTCGAGATGCTGTAAAATTCCTTGGCTGTTGAAGCGGATGAGCTTGAATCACATGATGACTGCTTGATCTCAATCTGCAATCATTAGGTTTTGCAACTTCTAGACATAAAAGAGAGGGTGGATGGGAGAAGGTGCATTGAACAAGTTGCTGAACTTTTCTCTATAGTTTAGATCAAATCTGTCAAATTCAAACTCAAATGAAAGTTGAGGGCATTCGAACCAATCTCTAGGATGTTTCTGCGGGATTTCATTTGTTCACAGTCTGAGTTTGAGGGGTTTCACCCAACTGCCTCAATGTGCAGAGGATGTCCTGTATATCGCTGATGCATTGTTAATCATGAGTCGAGGGCCTAAATGACCGGGCCGGGTCGGGCTTGGACTTGAATGCTGACCTGGGACATGTTTCATAAAATAAATCAGTGCTTTATATCAGTGGTTTTATCAGTGTGGAAAATTTTCTGCGCTTCATAAAATAAATATAAAGCTGTGATTTAAATCAGTGATTGAAAGCAGTCGAAATTAACAGCGTTTCACAAAACCAAATATTAAGCAGTGATTTATATCAGTCCCACACTGCTTAAAATCAGTATTTTATGCAGTCTGGAAAAGAATTCCGTTTCACAAAGAAGTATCAGTAGCGCGCGAAAATTGAAAATATGGAAATTCACTGATAGAAATGTGAAAATTTCTATCAACATCTTGAGGTTGATAAATCTGTGAATGATCATCGAGAAAGTTATAGAAACTTGAAATATCGGAGAAATGATTGCAAATACAACTTAATAATGGGAAAACGGCTTTTGATTTTCAATTTTACTGTCAGTAACAAACTATTTGTCAGAATGGTAAATTTGGATACTGTTTATTGAAAAATTCTTCCTTTGAAAAGTGGCAATGCTGTGACGATAAAACGTCCGGTAACAGCAAAATTATAAATCTTTGTTTTGAGGGCTTCGATTTCTTTCGTGTAATGAGGTACGTCATGTCATGAAATCATTTCAATATTAAAAGACGTTGCGGTATTGACTTTTACATACATCGATGACAGCTAGAAAAAAAGATTCTCAAATATTCCACCATTTGCCTCAGATTGACTTCTCTAATTATTATTTCAATTACTGTCAAACATAGAGTAGGTATATTAGGTAGAGTGGAAACTCCGCATTTATTAAATCCCCAATGTATATACACTTTCGATTTTATTAAATGAACCCGAGGTGAATACAGTTGGAATTGTCTCAAAATGTGAGATATGCGCATTTGTGCAGTTTGAAGAAATTACAACGGAATTGACTGATTATGACAGCATAAAGCAGATGGAAATGAGATTATTTTACAGATTGTCCGTGTCATGACAGCCTCGGAGCGGTAATGTTTGTTAAATTAGCAACTCGATGACCCCATTGCTTTCATGCTGAACCACAAGAGAATTTTTTTAAGCGCGATCTTATCTCAAGCAGCTGGTAGAGCAAAATAACAGAATCAAAGACAATGATTTTCATTAACTTTGAAAGATGTAAATGGGTGCACATCACTATTCAGATTCAAGAAGTGAAACATGAATTTACTCAATCATAAATTCATGCCGATGAAAATTGAATCAAAAATATGAAATTTCAGCCACGATAGCACATTAAAATCTCAACTTTTTATGAAGACTTCCATTATAATGCCGTTCATTACATTTTCTTGATCATCAGCACAATTTCCGCTTAGTTGCGATGCTTGTTAGCGAATATTCATTCCTTTTGATATCCAACTTGTTTCATGCTTCTTACAACGGGGAGTCATGTCGGTAGTAATTAAATTGGCAAATATAGAGGTTTTTCAAAGCTGCTCAAATAATGTTTTGGACCGCAGGAACGTAATCTCCGAAAAAAACTGAATCTTTTCATTTAAAAATTTTCACTGTATACAGATACTTTTTTAAGTCGACACTCTACCTACATGTTTACTCTATGCTGTCAAAAATTATTTTATTTACGAAGAATTATCCACAATTGTTTTAATCACTCAATCACACTGATATATATCAGTGCTTTCATCAGTCCGAAATCTTTATGAAACGCTATATGTATCACTGATTAATTTAGACTGCTTAATCTTCAGTCGGAAAATTAATCTTTATGAAACGCAATTTAAAGCAGTGCTTTATATTTCACTGCTGAAAATGTTACTGATACATATCAGACTGCTTAATTTTATGAAACAGGCCCCTGAACACGGTCATTTCCAAGTGCGTGCTCCACTCAACATTAATTACTAGAAAAGCATTACATGGATGAGAGAATTAGATATACAACAATGAAATCAACACAAAAATAACAAAGATAATAAAGAATGGGAACTATGGCATTGTTCTTGTATAGAATTATCAAACATCTACTTTTAATCAACTGTTCAAGACATTTCTAAGCATCACTGAAATGCGATATTTGGCAAGAACAAAGTCAGTGTTTGACACATTTCACTTCCGGAAAATTATATGAAAAGCAAATTTGAAAATTTGAAAAGCAAATTTACTCAAATCGATCAAGTGGAAAAGGAGAAAAATGCTCTGACATATAGCGTGTCAATTATTGATACAATTGAGTTGATTCGCAGTTAATCACTTTAATGTAGAGTGAAAGCAAATTTGTTCCGAAAAATAGAAGATCAGACTTCATTGGCAATAGAGCGCCGTTAAACTTCGTATGAAAAATTCTATCCATCACTGAAGCGATAATCAAAATGGATTGTGGAAGATCCAGCTGTCATTGTTTCTTATGCTCTCCCATGAAACTCTTTTTGTTGAATTTCTTATCACCGTGTCATGAAAATGCGTTTTGCATTCTTCTAATGGAACTCTTTCCTGATTGGTTGTTCAATAATCGCTGAATTCAGCTTGACCAACTGCATAGGTTGCTGCCGCTCTCGCCGACGCATTGTTTCACTCGTCGCTCCATCAATTCTCTTTCAAAACGTTTCTTAAAATGATTGCTTCAATCTCTTCTTCATCTTTCTGTGAAAGAAGCTCTCATTAAGTGATTGATACGGTTGATAGAATCTTCATTATTTCGGGGACCCATTATCGTCAACTTTGCCTTCCGCTTGATTAACTTTGACTGCAGGTGTGTAATCAGGACTGGCGATTCAAGTATACATCTTCTACAGGCTTCGCTGCAGATTCCTGCATTCATTTCGCATAAGACATGTCGCATTTCTATGCTGCCAGTGGATGTGTCTTCGCTAGCGCTTCAGAGGCATTGGACAAGTATTTGAACGACTTCGAAACAACAACGGGTAAGCATTGTGTGATTAATCGCTTGATTATACCTCAATTGCATAATGGGTGCAATGAAGCGAATGTGTTAAGACAAGCTATCTTAGAGATGCCGTCTTCGAAGTCTATCCATTAACCCATTATCCACTCATCAGTATGTAGTCATTTTTTCACCAATGGGGGCGTTTCCAGAGTATCAGTGATAAAAACCCACCGATGAAACTTACCACTTGATTAAACACTTTGAGAATGCAAAGTATTCCCTTTACCCCCATGAAGTGGCATCAGTGGAGTAGGTCACCGTGGTTACACAGCATGTAGATAGGAACTGATATATAAGCCAGTGCCGAAGTACCATTTTACATTTGAGGTGTTTTATACCTCAGTGTGCGCGAAACTTGTGCTTGGATACATTTGTGTTCAACATCGGACTTATGTTATGTGAAACAGCAACTGCTACACCCAAAAAGGACCTGAGTCATCAACTGAGTGCTATCCGTCACCGAAAGTTCGATCCATTGAGCTCAGTATTTCTCAGGATGGTGGGTCCGCAACAGCTCGTTGCGACCAGGCCCTTAACAAAAAGCTGCTACCTCCTTCCGCCTTTGCACTCAACTTATTGTTGGTGATCTGAACGCTTTTAAACAGTCGGTTGCTGGGATACATCTGTGTTCAACATCGGACTTAACCTATGCAAGTGACTTTCTTCTTTATCGTTATTTCTGAAATATGGAACTTGGATGGAAACACAGATTTTATCTTGAACATGTTGTGAAAATTCACAGCATATACAAGTGCTTATCAAAGATGAAATGGTGAGAACATGTGACAGTTTTTAACGGAAAGAGAAAGCACATTAGTAGGCAGGTCTTGCTTTTTATGGTGTTGTGGATGTGCAAGTAATATCCTTGAAGTAATATACCTTCTCATACTTCATTTAGTCATATGAAAATAATTTAGAAATACGTGCAGCTCATTCTTGATTAGGTCAATTCGTGCATGTCAATGAAGACGTTTTCAGCATCGACGGTTTCAGTGACGGCTCAAGTTTGGTATTTTATAACAAGCAGATGTTTTTTCAGGAAAATATTTGACCTCCGAGAATGGGAATTTAAATTTTCAACTTTTATCCATGTGAGGTTTCATGTTGGGACGGCACCATGCACAACCAGGTAAGCATCCAAATTAGCCATGCTTCTGATGGCAATCTCGATGATTGTGTTCTAGGCATCCAAGCTGACGAACACATATATTCAAACATTTTAGCATTTTGCGTCTACGAAAAATTAATGCTGTCATAGCAAGATTTTCAAAGAAGCTTAAGACTGTGTGACA
Organism: Prostheceraeus crozeri; assembly: GCA_907163375.1. Classification (NCBI taxonomy): domain Eukaryota; kingdom Metazoa; phylum Platyhelminthes; order Polycladida; family Euryleptidae; genus Prostheceraeus; species Prostheceraeus crozeri. The sequence continues at coordinate 143,545 of CAJQUW010010248.1, forward strand.
CACCGTGATTTACTTGAGGCCTGAGGTTCACTCGGTAGTATTTGACAGTAAACCAACGACTGCTTCCCAGTCTACAAGCAATCTCTATTACAAGTGAATTCTCCATAGATTGTCATGTCATACACAGGCATACGTACAAGCAGATCTGTGATGAAGAGTCTGCATGTTACTTGATCATCTGCATCTATGCATAACTATTAAGACTCTTTTAAAGCATTTACATGTACGTCCTCAGCTTCTCGGTGTTTCAAGCCCAGCTAGAAGAGGTACTTTAGATCATATTATCAAATCTTCTTTATTTTACTAAAAAGGCGTTACTCTCTGTGTGGAGCCGATAGAAGACCACTGACAAACATGTCAATTCTCAAACTCCAACATGAACATCATCACCTTTTGTTCCAGGAATCAGTTTGATTCAGAAGTCGCAAGGAATTCGGCCGATCAGTCCGCAACCTCCAGTGAAGAAAAAGGATAAATCTGGCAGTCTCATCGATCGCATCGCTGCATCTTCAGATTCTGCAATGGTGCCTTACATGATTCAGAAGATGGCAGAACGAGCGGTCTCTGTTGGAAACTTGAATTATCATGACGATAACCACTCAGATCACCTCAATGATGATGACGACGAGGTTGAGAATTTCCCAAGTTCATACTATCTCTGCTCAAAAACAAAGTCAGGTGAGAATTTATTTTCATGTCAAAAACCTTAGTTGAAATTCTAAAATGTTGATGTCTGAAAGCATCTCACTTCCCGATTGTTTCCACAAAAGAAAGTTTTGAGCTTGTTTTAGAAGTTTTAATCACGATCGTATGTTGCTGTCGAATTTGAAGTATATGTGGACCCAGTTTGCTTTAATTTTCGGGAACTTTTGTTCCAGATTGTATAGCCGTGCATGCATGATTTCTGTCTCCTGAATAATTTGTTGTGTTGTTGATGACTGTATCATTTGTCACACACTTCTGCGAGTAACGAAAAGTTGACAAAAAGAAATTCACTTGTTGTGTACTAGATTGAATCAGAGCTGGGATCGGTTAATTTTTTGTAACCTTTTAACCGCTTAAATGAGGATTCCCGGTATTTATTTGTTTGTGAAGGTTTATCGACAACTACGGACCTTGTCAATTTGGGTTTCGACCGAATTCAATCACTTGCAGTGCTTTGACTTCATTGCATGACTACATTGATTCACGTTCAGATGATAGTTCAATTGATGTTGTGGTTGCTGCCTACGACTATTCAAAGGCATTTGACGTCGTAACCGATTTTAACCGGTTAAAAGAGATTGCAAACGCTTAACCAAAAAGATTATATCGATTAACCGATCCCAGTCCTGGATTGAATTGAAAAGCAAAATGTTCCTAAGTCTAACTTAGGAAGAAGTTCTGACTTACACATTGATAAGCAATTTTGTGTTTGCATGCAAATTACAGTTTATTTTGTTTTCTGATTTTTTAGATGACATTTATTTAGCAAAACTGGGCATGTTTCAGCTGATTATGGGCCCATGTAAGGTGACAATTAAATCAATTAATTCCAGCGGATTCTGCCTCGTGACTGCAAGACGAAATATTGATCTGCCTTTTTTTAATGTATTTAAAACTGAATATTTAAGTGCAACGAGATAGCTATTATTCGGTTACATGATACATTCGTAGTAAAAACGTTTAAATCAACGTAGAATATGATACATACTGTGATTATAATACTGAAAATGCAAAGATGCTATCTCATCCAATTTCTATCATGTTTAACTTCCTGATTCATTTAATCATGGCTACCTTTATTACTAACTATTGAAAAACTTAATCATTATGTTGAGTTCATGTACCACAAAGCATGTTTCAATGCAATTTGTTAGTGGTAAAACGCATGTCTTTCAAAAGTTTGACTGTATTTTGAGGATCCATACGTTTATATCCTGACAAACAAGTTATTTTAAAGGGGATTTTAATCTTTTTGAAAGATTTTATTTCTTCTAAAAGGATTAAGGAAATAACTGGTGCATTTGCTTCATCAATATTCTCGTACAGTGCTATAATCAACAATGACATAATCCTCATCCAAATACCGGCATACAGACGATAAACTTTCGAAAATATCCTATTTCTGCGTAGCAAGCATTTCATATTGGTCACATGTACACAGTGTGCATTTAGTACTTACCTGAACTTATGAAATTGCAGAACGGCAAAACTTCACCAACTGATTAAAGTACAGTTCAGCTAATGTTGTCTTGATTACTGGTACTTGAGAATACAATCTAGTTTCAAGATCTTGCATTCGATTCAATCATCTTGCAATTGACTGTTCAATTTCTTAATGAGTCCTTCAAATAGACGTATTCTTGTATTTCTACCCTCTCGGGAATTCTAAAAGTTGTGTCATGATAGCCATATGATTAGCTAATGACCGATCTCATGATTATGATGGAGTTAATTTTACCGTTCATTATTTCATTGATTGTTCAAAGTTTCCGATAGAATATTCAAGTTTGCAATCAGCCAGTTTTATTTTGATGATCAATTGTCTTTGAAACTATTGTTAGTAGACGATAGGGTTTGACTGGCGTATCCTTGTCTTACGTCACATCAACAATCCAATCTATATTGCTGTTGATTATAAATCCGAACTGTTGTTCTGAAACCGCTGAAAATCGTGAAATGTGTCTCCTCTCTGGTCGCTGTTAGGTTTTACTTTCACGCATCATTTCTCAAATCACTTTTAATTTGCTGCCAGTTTGGTACCCGGGCGCAGATCAGCCCACTTTATACTACTACTTAGCGGGTGTGCGTATTAGAACTGCGTGACAATTACCAACAATTTTCATCAACGCCGATCTCAGCTCAACACTTAATATTGACAGGTTTTGGTTGTGTGAATGAGATATTTGAGATTTTGAGTTAAAATTTAAACTCTCAGTTTGAATAGGGAATTGATGTGGTCAATTCATTTCAATTCTCAATTAACCCTGTGGTAAAGGCGACGTCGGCTCGAGGTCGCACGATCGGCCAAATCGACTTTCTGCCGACGTTGGTTGACAGTTGGCCAGTGAGTCGGTGGCCGCTGATATGCCGACGGTCGGCGAATGGTCGCATTGCGATCCAAAGCCGACGTCGGCTCACAGTTGGCCAGTATGTCTGTGACCACCAATTTGCCGACCATCGACCTAACGTTGGCTCATATTTGGCCAGTGAGTCGGTGACCACCAGTTTGCCGACCATCAATCTGAAGTCAAGCATGCGGTTCGAGGAACAATAACTAGTTAGTGTAATGAAAAGCCGTGGCCAAATATAGTTAAATCCATGCAACTTGAGTGAAATATTACACTCTCTTTTAGGCATTTAAAGTTGAGGCATTTTTATCATCATTTTGCCTGAAGTTTCTGATGAAACTAACTATCTTTCGTCCTTGTCTCTAAATGGTTAATAGTTAGTTTTATCAGAAACGTATGAAAAAATGTTGTCAAAATATAATTCAAAAACCATTAGCGCATCCGTGCATATTTGTGAAACACGGTGAGCAGTATCTGTTCTTTGATGATATTTTACCAAAGTTGCATAAATTTGCCTTCATTTTACCAAAGCTTTTTATTACACTTACTACATATTGTTGTTCTAACTACATGCTTGACTTGGATTGATCGTCGACAAACTGGTGGTCACCGACTCAATTGGCTTGGCCTTCGTGAAACCCCATGGCACAGACTACAAATAAGAATAACCAAGTTAGGAAATATACACTCACCTTGTTATGATTGTTATGTGTTCTGGAGTCGAACTCCAAATGGACTACAAATGGTTGTTTTGAGATTTCATCGCGATGGGTTTTGTTTGCTGAAGATATGATTTCAACAAGCACATTTTCGGTGTATGAGAAATTCATTCATAAATTATTCTACAATTACAAGAAAATCCGTTAAAGTTGACACATGATGAATAAAAGGCTCAAAGCTCACCAGAATTAGAGAATGACATTCATCTTTCGTTACTAAGACTGGATTCATGAAATTGATGTCGATTATTCCAAAAGCAATTATTGGCAACTGTACCAAATAGACACATTTGTCAGAAATGATACAGAAACATATAATTGTTTGGAAAGAAATCTCGCAGATTTTGGAGGATCTGAAACTAGGTTTAATGAATAGCCAAAGAATGTCTTACAAGTCTATTCAGTTTGCAAATATGAGGCTTGAAGGGTTAAGTTAAACATATTAAATCATATCAAGCATTTAATCATATATTATATTATCATATTAGTCAATAGTAAAAGTAAATAATTCCAACTTTGCTTGTGGAGGCAGTACGTAGGCTAGATAGATAAATGAATTCACTATTGCTTTATTTTGTTAAATTTCAACAATACTTTCATTTTAATATATCCATTAATTAAAATGATGAAATCTGCAAATGTAATACCCACTTGACAACCGCTTATGTGATGACATATTTTGATGTACATGTAATTCATGGTGACTCAGTAAACATGCACCAGCTGTACCTAGACCTAAGTAAAATACCAATAATAATTTCAGATCAAAAAGTACTTTTTGAGATGAAAGAGTAGCAGTGAGTTAACATGTAAATAAACTTTCTAGTTATCATAAAACATCAAAATTATTTTTCTAAATTGCGTAACAGAATCTAGGTCTGTAATAAAAAGTAAGTCTTAATTGATTACACTGATAATACACTGCACAATTTAAAAGGCACGTCAATCAGTTTCAAAAATGAAGTAATTGAGAAGAATGAAGCCTATACTTAATTAGTAACATAAATTTTAAAGTCGCAATTACGAAATTACAAGAACAGATATAGATAATCAGGAGCAGATACGGAAGGTCTATACATGATCATGATCCATGAATCCAAATAACATTCAAATTTGTTGATTTGAGTCTTCAAAAAACATTTTGGTACTTGATACCTCCCCCATGTTTAGAAATGTGTGTAAAATCAACAAAAGTGAATGAATCGTCACAAATCTTGAAGTAAACTTAGTTGAGCATATTTTCTACATGCATGCCAAAATTCATGCAAATTGCGCAAGTGCTTTTTGATTGAAAGAAGATAACTTGAAATGTAGCGATGTCACAGCTTGATCTGACTTCTTCTGACCCCATCATATGAGCCAATAGAACTAGATTTGAGATATTCGTGAAGTAACAATTATGGCCAGAGCCACATCCGCTTAAATATTTAACTTAAAAAAGTGTGGTCGGATAGTGGTCGTGGTAAGATTTAAAATAGCAGTGGATGAGACGAAAACACAGAGAGAACAATGCACACAGTACACTAATGCAAAATGCATCGTACAGACGAAGTCAGATCAACCTGCATGTTGATATTGGAACATTTGACTTTATCGTCTCTAGTTTAAAAGTAGGCTACTTGTCCGATTTGCATAAATCTTTTTCTGTGGGTGGAAAATATACCCAACTACGTTCGCATGACGAAGTTTTTTGATAATTGGTTCATTTTAAAAGTTTTAGAGAAATTTGAAAAGTGGGGGTGATAACCCATAAGTTGCTGCATGCAGACTACATGTTGACTTGCAAGTAAAAATTGAGCTCGCAATTTGAAACTTACCCTTTCTATGTAGTTTGATGCACAATAACATGAGATGCATGGTTTAAATCCTGTTGCATAAATAAATTGAGAGGGAATTTGATTGCTTCCTTGCGTGGAAAATCTCTCATATACGTGATAACTGACTGCACACGAGCGTTCATAATTTTCGAGTTATTATGATAATTCAGTATCGTTGAAAGAGTTATTCAATCACTTAGATACGTCAATAATGCTGCAGTTCGATGTCTCGTAAGTAGCATTCCATGTACTGTGATGGATGAAGTAAGTAAACGACAAAAGCACAGGTGCGATCACGAAACTGACGATAGATGAAGAAAGAAGACGCATATGTATTTAAATATCCTTTGCTACGGCGACGATTAGTGGTAATAATTGTCAATGAAAACACCGAGCTCGTTGTGCGCTTTGCTGTGATAGACCATGCAAGAGACTGAACGAGCAGTCAAAGCTACTGCGCAGTTTTCCACTTGACGGCGAGGACAATGAAACAAGCAGGGAACACCAGACGGCAGACCACGCACACTATGAGTCACAGGCATAGACGGTTTGTTGCAAGGACGCGGCGGGGAATTATCGACCGCTACTGTTCTGACAAATGAATGAATCTTCACAACTGTATTGACGCTGAATTTTTCTACAGTGATAGAAAGATAGCGCAGTCAGATCAGATCTCACAGACTGAGTGAGCTGATATTAACGCATCTGTTTGATTCAGCGGCTTTCTGATTCATTATCTAAAGTTCAGAAATTTTTAGTGAAGTAATTTAGCGAATACAACTGTATCAATCAAAAATCAACAACATAGGCTTACTGAAGTAGAACCGCGTAGGTCCATATATATAGTAGTCTATTGACTGTTTCAAAATGAGTCTATTTCTTATTGTAGCCGCTCTACCGATGATTTAAAAATAATAGAAATCATCAATAACATGCAATATAACATGCAATAACCGCGCAATGAGCATAATATGGGTTTTACATTCGATAACCAGCTTCAGCCCATATAAAACCGCAGTTGTATTTTTCATTACAATGCATGATTCGCTACGAAATCTAGAACAGGTACAACGGCATTCGAGGATTCAGCACTGCAGAAAATTGTGATGCTGAAAGAATTTCCAGATAATGTCGGATATCCCTCTTAAGATTTTGCCATTGGGAAGGCAACAATACTCTAGTCCGACCATGGTCAATTGAAATACGGACACAATCCAACCATAGATAATTGGCCGACCATATGCCGACATTGGTCGACTATGTGCCAACACAGCATTTTCGGCCGACCTTGGCCAACGAAAATTCGACTAAAATCCACCCACATAAAATTTTGGCCGACAGTAAACCAACCATTGCCAACCATGAGCCAACACAATATTTTTGGCCGACCAGTAGCCAACCAACAGCCGACCAAAATTTGCTGACCGACGATGGACCGACGTTGGCCCGACGTCGCCTTTACCACAGGGAACGCTTTGACTTAAGGTAGTTGCTTTTAGGTGTATTATTAACCACTTTACACAGTGTTAGCATCAGGTGAGACAACAGTGGTACAGAATTTGCACACATTAACTTGCTGCTGAGAGCGATTGCATCCCTATTATAATATCTCCATCAAGAATTGAGAATTTAATGGATTGGAAGAAATAAAATGAAGAATGTCATTAAGATATCAGCAGGCAATGCTCTCAGAGAACAATTGTTCTGCGTTGATGACTTACAAGAGTTCTATTCAAGAAAATGTCAGTGGGAGACAGGTGACCGATATGTCAAACCTTTTTAGACTTTTGCAATCAGCAAGTTAGTAAAATTTCGACGGGAATTCAATAAATGTCACTTTAACCACATTACTGGCAAATCGCTTAAGTTAGTACGCCTGCAATAATTAATATAAATAAAATTAAATAATAATAATAAATGCTGCTTTTTGCAAACACAATGCAAATAGAATAATCAAATATTGAGTTGCATCCTCAGTTGAAAAATGGAAACAGACCTCAATAGCTGCTATTTCATCCAATATCAAGAATCATCAGCAGGCCTAGTTTCCATCTCTCAACATCGACACAGCTCCCTATTTAAAGTTGCAGCCCTGACTGTCGATATTTCAATAACTTTCTAATTGCAAATTTCAAATTGACCCGGGAATGACTGCAACTTCAGTGCAATTTTCTTAGATTTATTTTTCACTCATCGCCAAAGACGTTTAGATTCATCCGATTTTTAAGTGATAAATATACTGAAAAGCTGCGACACTGTTTGAAGCAGATTTGTTGCGTTTAACATAATCTAAATTGAATAGATATCTCAAATAATGTATTTTGGATCCCTGAGAGAGAGAACAGATCGCAAGATGCTCATGATCATAATTAATATGTGAACGTCTTCAGCATGCTGAGAGGCCTAATATGCTTTATCACTTCTGAAAGTTACCTGATGCTTCCTTCTTCCACTCGTCATCATACTCACGTAGAAATCCCATCACACAGTTATTCGAAGGCAGGAGTAGGAATGCGTTAATCTAATAAAATAGTGTCAAATTATGGATACACAACGCACAATTACGACCCAGGCCGGACCACAACTATAGGCTCTATGCGTCTTTTATTCTTCCATAGTTTACATGTAGGCTTAATCATGATCATATTTATTTTCATTAATTTTGACAGGCAAGCTGATTTAAAAATCAAACCCATGAACTTCCATGCACCTAGTTAGAAGATGCCTTAAAGGCAGGATATACGATAAGTAGATTCATACCGCAACATGAGAACACCTTTGGAGGCCGAAAGTTTTGCATGTTTGTGTCTTCCAGAATTCCTTCGTTTGGTATTTTTTGTCATCAGAATTCTCTATATTGTTCTTCTGTTATGCCGTCATTTGATATCTTGAAACAGAGGCGTTTGATTCTTCAGTAGTTCAGAAGTTTAAAACTTCAGCTTTGAATGTTAATTAATTAAGTAAACAAATTCTTCGTGTGCATCACATGCGTACTTCTTGATAATATATTCAAAGATGTAAAAGAAATAGATGATGCTGTGTTTACCCAATTCAGTCTTATTCTGTCTGGTACTTGACAACTCGAATCATTCGCATTGAGGAACTTGGACATGATTTATTAGTCATAGAAAACATGCCCTTTAGACAACCGTTGTCATTTACTTCGATGAAAAACCACATGCATTTAAAGCATACTTTTTCAAGAAAAATCACATGGTATTCGTGTCCAACCTATACAAAATATGTCATAAAAAAGAGAAATTTCGGTGACTCTACTATTGAAAAACTGGCCTCTGTACACTTTACGATGATAATTAGATCAAATATTTTCTGGTGAAAGTTTGAAAGAATGAGTAGCCCTTCATACAAAACTAACTACTTCTATAAAAAACCTTTATGTTTGATTGCTGCTTGTGGGCTTCGTGTTGCTAATTAGCCCTCGTCCCGGTGGGGGAGGAGAGTTTTAAAAATTGGCGTTTTTGACATTAAATGACCTTCACCTCAGCCCGTGATGACCTTGAAAACAAAAGTAACGCTGTTTTTGTGAATCTCCTTTCAATGCCCTTTTGATTGATATGTGGTCTGGCAAAATTGGTACAATAGTTTGGGAGATCAGCAGTTCGCCCACATTTTCATTTTCATGCCTTCACATAAGTCAAGAAAGAATTTGAAGCACTACATTGCATAATTTGATTGCTTGCTGCTCCGAGTTTTCTTAAGTTTCGGAATTCCAATTTAGGAACCAGGAAAGAATTTTTGAAGAGAGACCACTCGAATGACTGTGCATGTTTAGCAGGACAGTGAACTCTTCGCTCTGTCAACAGGCTTATCAGACATGATGAAAGTCAACCTGATTAATCAAACAAAAAAATTCTTGCATTTGAAAAGTGATAACACTTGAAAGTTGACCATCAAACTGACTCACAGGGTAATACTTCGTCAGTGAAAAGAAGTCTCTGAAACAATTATCAACTGTAGATAAAATGTTAATGCGATTCAGATTTGTATTTGCTATTCGAAAGCTTGAATCAGGTATTGTTTTGAAGGAAAAAGTAGATGATTGTTATACATGCATACTGTTCACATTATACAATTGTTTTCACATTGTTTACTCTATTTGAGCCACACTTAAGTCCAAAAATTTCATGACAGCATGTTTGCATTGCACTTTGTTTCTCAAACGTTGCTTTGAATTCGGGATTGTCGTCTTATTTAATGAATTGCTGTCATGTATCAGTCAGTCATCTCTGCTTAACATTTGTCGGCTCCTTGCAAGTACGACAAGTCATAAGCAAGCCCAATGGGTACTTCTATTCTTCCCTCCCTCCACATTTTTCAAGTTTTCCAAAATCATCAAATTTCGCCAAGTTAGTCACATCGGATTTAGAATGGACTTCATCTGTCACTGAGTGACAGTACAGTCACCACTGAGAAGTCTTACTTGAACCGTGGGATAAGGATTGGTACCTTGGATACTCAGTTAGAATGCAAGATACAGCTGTGATCATGAACTTCGTGTGATTGTTGTCATACAGACAAATGACGAGCAGTTGTCTAATTCTGAGGCTGTAAATGTTCGACAAGTCAGATAAGAGGAATTTTGCACACTCAACGCTATGCCACATCAGTGAGAACAGGTAGGAGCAAGAGACGATCGTTGACAATGCAACATTTTCGGGTGTCAACAACAGAAATGTGGGGGGGGGGAAGAATAGAAGTACCAAACCAATGACATCTGCTTGTTATGTTTTATCAATAAGAATTAAGTTTTAATTAGCAATAATAATGAAGTGAAATAAACTATAGATCAAATTTCCATGCAAGAGGTTTAGGTCCTATGATCATGTAGTAAGACCACGGGTTATCTTGACCTGAGACTACAAACTGTCAATTGGCAGGATCATGCAATAAATTGACATCCTTGCGAAGGAGAAATATCAAAATTTGGACGTTGGAATACGAATGAATCGTTATACACTTTGATAGAATGGCGCTAGCATGCGTCTAGAAATATGACAATACAGGGAGCCAAATATACATTGCGGTTACGGCCCCGACAGGCCTGATTACAACAACATTCCTCCGTCACAACGAAAACTCGCAATACTTCAGTTGCAATAGTAACACGCGCAAGTGATTTATCGAAGAAAACAATTTCTTCTGTCTGAAGCTTTGCCGTGTGACTTTCTTGAGAGCTTGTGGTCATTGACCGATTGGGTGCGATGAAGACCTCTAATCCTAACTGCTTATATGATTTGACGACGGCGGCTTGACGCTCAAAGCGGATGATTGTTGAAAACAAGGATTAACTCCGTCAACAAATCAATCAGTAAACCAGACTATCTGAAACATTGGGTCAACGGCGAGTCTGACCGGCTGACTATTTACTGTCCAGATAAATCTGCATGGGACAGCAATACGTGTCTCCAGAGTGCAGGGGGTTACTGAAAGGAGAGGTCCATTCAGAGGGGCTTGAAAACAGTAGGAAGCGTTTTTACCATGCTTGCGGGGGAGCGCAGTTTCCCATGGGAGTGCTTATCGCTTGTAGGCAATATAATTATGTTTGTTTCGTGATATTAACAGGAACCACATTGTGTGATATAGTGTAGAGATAAGATTAAAGGAAAAGATGCCTGCTTGAATTTCGTAATTGATCCTAGCATGCATCCACTCGCATCGGTTAGTAGGGAAATTTCATGTAAAGAGGTATGTGTAGTAGGCCTCATGGTGTGTTAACTGTTTCAGTAAACTATTTTATACCTGACTAGTTGAGAACAGGTACCCGCAAAAGAGATTTTTATGACTCATTCATTATAAGGAAGGTAACAATCTGTCTCCAGAGTGCAATGAGTTACTTAAAGGAGAGATCCATTCACAGAGTGCTTGAAAGCAGTAGGAAGCTTCTTTTCCATTATAACTTTGATTGTTGCTGTAAATATTGCCAAAGTAATGCTTTAAAGCATAATATTATCCTTTGAGGAAAGCAAAGTATACTTGAATTATCGTCATGTTCTTCGCAATCGCCATCACTAAACATTGCGGATGTCACCGACATTCGTCTTCAACCGACTTCTCCTAAGACTATTTCAGGAAATTGAAGTTTTTTAAGAAGAAAGTTAAAGTTTCAAACGCAGATCATCGCAAACATTCAGCATCGTGCGAGGTTGCCAACATGAGAAAACATTTTCTCATCACTCTTTTCATTCGAATACAAAATTTGCCTTAATGGATGGTTCTTCCAAGAGGTTTTAGTTGAATTGTGAGCCTCTCAAATACAGTGTGCAAAATACGCATTATAAACTTATTTTAGGATAATTATGATGCCTGGGATCGGTTAACAGAATAATCGGTTACACTTTCTCTTACGACGTTTGATTAGATTTATCGTGTATAATGAACTATTGTCGATAATTGTGATAGTGACTGAAAATTGTCGATAAACCTTGACAACTAAATAAATACCGGGAATCCTCATTCAACTGATTTTAACCGGTTCAAGAATATAATCCGTTGACCGGTTGCAAAATAAATTAGCCGGTCCCAGCCCTGATAATTTCCTTAGAATCGATGCCAAATTGTTTTCACCACCTTCTATTTTCTGTCTCTCTCCCTCTCTTTTGCTGTTTGTTGATTTGAACGGTCTGTTGTCTTACTTCTTCAGGACGCATCGTGTTGATGCGTTTACTTCATTATTGATGAAATTATTCAAACTTTTTTCAGAAGCGTTAAGATGACTGACTTTATTTCGTGTGAATTATTGCCGTTTTATGGCATCAAATGTCAAGCTCTCAGAATCACTGACCTTAAGTTAATGTAAGTTTTGTAAATCATCAAAGAAGCGATATCAATCAAAGGTTTCCAGGACGTTGCAGTTAAATGTATTGTGATATCATGAGAGAAATAGAATTGCATTTAAAGTTATAATAAAGCTGTTCTGTGAAGTGGCAAGTGATAACTAGTTGCGGAATCACCGGTTTAATGAAGCAGAATTAGAACTACTTGAACTGTAAAAACTATTAAAGATATTCTAAACCTGACAGTAATTAGCACTATTTAAGTAAAGATAGCGTAAAGGATAGATAGAATTTTCAAGCTTGAAATTATTTGCTTCTTATTTGTCCGTAATCAAGCAGATAATGAGCACTGATGTGTATCCTGTAACATACCAGTTGGGTATTAATTGCAACCTAACGTAGCTGCTGATGGGGAATGGTAAATTCATTTTGTGTTTTCAATAATTACTATTTCCTATTTTATTCATTAAGCTTGAGTTACAGAGCTCATTAGACAAAAAACACACACACGCAGATTGAAAACATCTTAGATAACGGACCTCTGGACCGGGGTTATGATATTCTCTTTTTCCGCAGTCTAATTTGCTGATTGGAAAAGTATATCGAAAAAATGCAGGTCCATAAAAACGATTATTATTAAATTTTCCCCGCGGAAACGATAGACAAACAGATTCTTCTTTATTTTTCACCATGCGTATAATGTAGATATCCTGTCACTTTATTTTACCTGTAAAGCAGATTAGTGCACGGGCGTGCAGTAATATTTTCATTATTGCACTAGTTGAATTATAGATTTCTATATAGATATATGCGATTGAATTATATAAAACCTGCTTATTATTTCACCATAAAATTAGATTAGTCATAATGGTCATGATATCGGTGAAAAATAAAATTACCTACACAACTCGTGCAAAGATATGTTGACATCGAAGAAAGCAATAAAGATGGATATTTTGCACTAGTTGCGTAAATAATTATTAAATCATTCCAAATCGTAGCAGAGATATAAGTGCAAGCTTGATAAAGTCTCCTATAAATCACAGGCCTCGATATCGGAGTTTTGCATCTTGAGATTCAATATAGCTAAGCATCATTTTCAAGATGCATGTAATGATGGGGAATTGGATACTTATGGGTCATCTCCCCCACGTTTTCAGATTTGTCTAAAATCCGTAAAAATGAGCCAACCGCACAAAAGCTTCAGAGACACGAACTTCAGCCTGCTTTCTACCCGTATGCCAAAATGTATGCAAATCGGACAAGTCCTATTTGCATTAGAGACGATAAGGTGAAGTGTAGCGATCTCAGCAGCTTGATCTGACTTCGCCTGACCTCATCGTCTGAGCAGATAGCACTGGGTCAGCAAAGTTATGCCGCGACAACTCTTGAAGGGATGGTGCCCCAAACCACATCCCTTCCTTTAATATACCTAAGTTAAAAGGGGCATGGCAAGGTAGAGGTCCCGGGAAGATTTCAAATAGCATTGATGACACGAAGAGGGAGAGAGAACAATGCACACACGAGTAGCAATAATGCGTCGAACAGACAAAGTCAGATCAAGCTGTTGACATCGCTACACTTCACGTCATCGTCTCTAATGCAAAAGGTACTTGTTCGATCTGCATAAATTTCTGTATGTTGGTATAAAATATGATTGGGCGCGTGTCTCTGAAGTTTAGTGACGGTTGGTTCATTTTTACGGATTTTAAACAAATTTGAAAACGTGGAGGGGGGAGATAACCCTAAGTTGAATGCCACGGAAATTAAGAATCCGTTTCCAAAAAATGCAACCAAAAAGCTACATTGCACTTTCTACCTGGAAAATGAGAGCAGGGAAAATTAAGATGAAAAACACCGGAAACTCTACACATCTGGAGGTTGCATAATAGTTTGCAATAGTTCCTTCCTCGTGCACGAATTAAGGAGGAAAGTGTCTGCATCTTTCATCCTAAAAGAGATTGATGTTTCTACTTCTTTTGACGAAAATTCTCCATTCAGAACGTGTAGAGAAGATAAACTGACTTTACAACCGCCATCTGTTTACTATACTCGTTTCGTGAAGCATCCGTGAGGCAGATATCTGGCAGAAACCTCCGCATTTTGACGACTGCTAAGCAAATTGCAGTGAAAACATTTAGAATGAATGAAATGTCTCCATCTCTGCTCAAGCACCAGTTGTGTATCATTCACGTTTCCCTCAGACACTCTACAGGATGTTGCAGAATAAAGTTTGAAGCTCTCAATTCTTCATCTTCCTTCCCCGTGGTAGAATTATGAATCGTTTTATTGACTTAAACTTCACAATGTCAGTTACGAAGGAAAGAATACAATAATGAGCTGCAGCTGTAACTTCCGGCAGTTACAAACGCAATATATGAAACCAAAAGGCAGTCTCCTGAAGAAGATCAGAATCAGTTTATCTGTTGACAGCCACTTCGGACGCAGTTGTGAACGGAGATTGTGAAGGTTTTTTAGTCAATTTATATTATCAAAACCAAAGTCAATCATAAGAATAGTCAGTGTCTCAGTATCCTTGGCTTTAATACTTCACCTCCGACACACAACTGTTCTGCTTTCAAGAAAGTCAATTCATAAAGCATGAGATAAGATGAGATGGCGTGATAATGATGACCGCGGAGACCAATTTCACGAATGTGACACTGAGTGACAACGATTCGTGCCATGAAGCAATCCTTCTCATATAACGCTTATATTTTCAGTGTTATTTAGTTTCTTACTTTCTCATTTACTCACTTTCGTCTCAAGAAAATCAGAAAAGTTCGGAGCATCATTCCGGTAGTAAATGTTGGGCCTAAATCTGATAACTTTCCCAAATCCGATCAAATAAATAAGTGTACTTTTAAACATGATTTGAAACTGTAGCTGATCAGTTGATTCCAATAGAAAACAGGAAAATTGATGAAAAAATTATCCTTCATCATTCAATAATTTTCAAGAACCCTTGAAAATGCTTTTGTTGTTATGCCTCTTGCATACACTTCTGCAGTTTGGCTTAATAATCAAACTATGGCAAATTACGAGGAACCGTTATGACTAGGGCAATTTTTTATGACATGATATATTTTTGTTATATTTATAGGTAAGGTAACAATCATATTTTCTGTGTCTCATCATATTTAGTTATATTTTGGTCATTTTACTGTAGTTTTAGACTGTTAGAGTTGTCGGGAAGTAGGCGCAGAAATGACCAATACTTGCAGAATGACGCAATATTGGTCTTCTCAGCAGCTCGATGCAGTCTGAGGACCGCTCCAATGCTTGCATTGCCTACAGATATGAATGTTATCGGCGGTGCCAGGATTGACTCGTTTGTTGTCTGCCTTTCCTTGCCAGCCAAACGCTGCTTCGGTAGAGCGTTCTTCTCCATGTTGGAGAAGATGCTTTGCAAAGACAAACTTTATCAATTTGCATCAAATGTAGTTAGTGAATTGCATTACTGTTTTGTACAACAAGCTGTAAATTGGCATGCTGTGGTAAAGTAAAAGCTTGAAATAAATCGTTTGATTTGTCTTGAATTGAACTTTTTAGCTCTTTGCCTGAAAATGGAAACATACAGTGTAATTTTTGCTATATTTTAAGATTTTTAAATCTTCACAAAATACAATATACGATTTGTAGGTCATATTTTGGACACATTTTGAGTTTTTTGGGTCATATTTTGGTCATATTTTCAGTTTTTTGGGTCATCTTTGGTTATATTTAAAGCTATATACAAAAAATTGCCCTAGTTATGACCAATCCTAACGAGGAAAGTTGCAAATACTCAGTTGCCTGCTTCCAAAAATGGTTATAACATTTTACAAAGAATGTCTTAATGTCATTTCCTATCATGTTTATGTAACCTTGTTTATGAAGCTAAACGCATTCAGGTCTGGCAAGCCTCCGAATGTCGGCAAACACTAGCAGCAGAGAAATCATGGAAAAACTTGAAAATTTCATTTTTGCCAAATACTGCAATCTGCGTCCTTTTGGATGAGCAATTGTTATTCTTTGATTCTATCTGGCATGAAGAGGAACCAGATGGAGTTCGGTAGACGCGCAGATTCGTAACAGTCAGAGGGTGTACATCATTCTCTGAAAGTCTCATTTTCGGCCTCGTTCCCTGTAGAAACTCGTTCTGGCTGTCGGACTACGAGACACACATGAGGTCCTCATGTGACTCTGGTTTCTCGTATGTGAAGTCCATCGCTGTGTCAACGGAGAAATTCTTGAGAATTTCCTCATAGCTTCAAAACGCGTGGCATTATTCTACATCTTCATAGTCTATTCCTCGCGTAGCAGGTGGAAGACTTCTGTTTTCGCACTGTCATAACAGTTATGTATTTTGTCAAAATGCAGAATGAAGTCAAGCCATAAATCAAACTGGGCCAATGTATCACATTGTTCTGCACCATTGAACGTAACTCTCTTGAATACATCGAAGTATGCCGACTGTATTGTTCATCATCTAACAGTTGAAAAGTTATAGATGAATGCATCCTTTTTCACACATGTACAAACGTGAAATGAAGCTTAAGTGAGGAAAATGAGAAAAGAAATTCAATAAGTTGCTGAACATGTTTCTGGTCTCTTGGAGGGTCCGGATGTTGATTCAAGGATTTTCACAGGCCTCTGAGTCACCGTGACGTCTGAAAATGATCTCTTAAGCAGTTTACTAGATGTAAGCTCAACTGTATGCATGTATTTACGCAAGAAGCTATAGTGAAACTCTTTGATTCAAAAATCGCTAAAAATGTTCGTCGTGAATGGCAGTCAAACCTCGGCTGAAAGATTTATCCGACATGTAGCACTCGACAGCACTATTTATCGGAAATTTAAGTCAGACAAGTAAAATATGCCGTAAAAATCCGCTTCGCGGTTTGTCGCACTGGCGAGCACTTGTAGGGCGGAAAGCAGTGTCTACGGCTGCCAAGCCATTTTCGTGCTTAATTTGTTCAAGTCTGAGGACATACTATGAAGGAAAGATTTTGTCTGAAAAAGGACTACACGTTTTGATTAGCTGATGATGGAGTGGATTCAGAAACTCCTTTTACCTTGACGAATCAAAGCGCACAGTGAGGACTATGACAAGAGGATACGTAAGGAATAATTCGTCACTCGTTCGCCAACATGTTCGGGATAGACATTAATCCATCTTTATTAATTGAACTATCTTGCATAGAAATCTGGTCATTTGACATGTTGAACTGACTGAGATTAAATAAAAGTGCCCTGATGTAAATATCCATCCAATTTTAGGGTCTTTAATCTTATACTCCGTTATGGGAGAATTCTATTGTTTTAGCAGGAAGAAATATTCTGTTCTCCGTCATTATATGATTATCTGGCCAATTAGCATGGAAACTCAAAATTGAAGGAGCAAGGTTAAAATTCTCGATTAGTAGATTTAGTCAAGCTTCCGGTAGGAATAGAAATGGACGGAGAGGAGAGCAGTTCCTGCAGCATCGGTCCAGCTCCGGCCTGTAGGTCATCCGGCCCGTTTGCAAGTTGCTCTGCATTCAGATTCCTGTGTTCTTTTGCTAAAGAGCTTCGCTTTTGCTCCTGAAGTTCTATCATAAACTCTCACGAACCGTGATAGATATTTTTTGAAGACTGCGATAATTTCTTAATCGGCTTTTGTTCTAACTTCTAATCTGATTATATTTTACACGATTATTCTAGCTTGTTGCATTTTAATCCTGTAATCATTTAATTTACAAGCGATTAAAGTGCAGATGTCAAATGCACATTTTAGAAGACATTTAAGTCATTAAATCCTCACACACTTCAATCTTACACGTAGAACGAGCAGAAAGTCAGTTAAAAGGCATAATGGTGACCCACAGCATGTCACTCAGAAATGAAATTTGATTATCCGCTTTTTTACACAAGCAAACGTGAAGTTGAATTATTTATCTTAGACTCTACGTTTAAATCCACGTGAGTTGTAGAGGCGGGTCAGTGTCGGGCGGTTGATGTATACGTAGAAGATTCGCGACCCATTATCGTATTACCGGATTGAAATTGTGTGTTTAGTCATTTGAAAGTGTAGAGTTTAACTGGCTCATCATCCGCCCTTCAATAAATGTGTCAAGATTCTGCTGAATAGTCAGTCATGTACAATCCACAATCGTTTCCTTTTTGAGTGGGTCGCGATGCATAATTGTAAAGCACACTGGTTATTCCATTAGCTTTGGTCATGCTGTGCAAGAGAATCGCATTGTTGCACATTTGTGGCAAGACTGCCTGTCATAAAATAGGTAGGAATGGTAATTGGCAATGGACCTAAAGTCTCGAAGAGAATTTTTGTATGAAAAAGTAGGTCAAATCGTTCTGTAATCAGTGCTATTTACCGCATGGTTCTGGCTGGATTTTTTAATTGCAATCGATAATTTGCATACCACGCGTGTAGATAGATAATGATTGTATTATGTACAAGAAACTTCTTCAAATATTATAGCGTTTCTTTGATCAGAAACCTACAGCCTAGTCGGAGGACAATGTCCTTGAGCTACCAAATTCGTGGTTTAAAAGAATAACCTATTGCCTGAATGTTTTGAAACTTGATCGTCTACACATACATGTACATGTATTTTACTTCGTTTTGGTATACATGCATTGTATATTCAGGCATTTTATATCGTTTTACGAATATACTTGCGGATGCATCAAATGAGTCGGCAGCTTCACCTTGTCTGAGATATAGTGGCGTCTATAATGTCAATAACGTGACATTCGTAAGTCAGCTATGTCGTATACATCATGCATGCATTTTACTTGACAGCTACAACTCAGTTGATGGTATGTTAAACCTTCTCATCCGGCAGTCTATAGGCGATAGCAGGCCTATTGCTGGTTCATGTTGTAGTTATCTTGTTCTCGTTGGTGAATAAAATCTCCAGGCGCCTGTCATCCTCATGGGAAGTTTTAAAAATCGCTGAAGGATTGATTCAAAATGACAGTTGTAAAACCATGCTTGAAAACACAGTATAAAGACCACATGTAAACCTACATGTACGTTATGAAAAGCACGATTTTTGTTTAATTGATAATAGAAACCTTAGGGTTTATATCTCGTGGAAAGATGCTGAATGACTGTAGTAACTGTGTGTCTTACATTGATGTGTAAGCCTAGAAGTTCATGAATATGATAGCAATTTAATGACTATCAAAATCGTCTAGTGACAGCTCTTATGAAAGCTTATTAACACTTATCAAAGCCAATTTCCATTAATTTGCATAAACGAGTAGCACTTCATTGTTTGAAATAAAAAAAAAATTAGCAATAGTTGTTTTTGGCCTTAACCTTTTAAACATGGCCTTAATGCAAGCAATGTGCTTTTTATCCTTCACTAAATTATTAAAGCGTAAACGACCTATTTCTGATGTTGATGTTCCGAACAGTTTGAATAGTATGGGCTGTGTTTGTTGAGTTTCTGAGGTTCCACGATTATTGAGCGTTAACTTCGCACTGATATAAATATCGGCTTGTCTTGCAAATAGTCAAATGAGACTGAACAAATATCGCATTTACGACAGAGTAAATTTCAATTTGGATACAAACTCAACAGTATAGTGAAGTGAATGTAGCCATTTTTGTTGATACGTTAAATCATAGTCGGTGAGCAATAAAAGTTGACTTTTATTTCTATTTTATTGCTATAACTTTAAATGAATATTGTCAGTTTGAAAGACTGTAAAGCGAAATTCTTCGCAAGTGTACTTATTGAATAACACAAACATTGGCGGGAAATTAAGGTAAATGAAAGACAAATCAATACTACTTTGCTTATCAATTGTTGTTCAGTTAAGTTCAACTCAAACAGGAAACCAATTTCCCTCTAGCTATTTATGTCATTAGACATTGTTTTTTACCGCTAGAAAGCGATGAATCTAATCTGACATGATTATTAAAATCCAATCACGATTGATAAAGCTACATTATTAAGTTAGCTCTGAGGAAAGAGTAACTCAAGAAGAAAAACTCCTCAGTTGTAGAAGAAATGAATCAAGACCTTCTTAAAAGAAGAATTAAATGAATATTTTTCTACTCTTTCTACGAGTATGAAGCTCCCATCAATCGAGAAGGAGTTTCTGATGTAGAATTATGCTTTTGCATGATCAAGTAACTAACTCTATTGAGAAACATGTTTCAATATTCGAAGCGTACCATCACCAGTGAACAGCAAAAGTGATGCATGCGCAAAGACTTAAATACATCCGAAAGTTCATTCGAAGTTCATTCGAAAAGAGCGCGAGCAATAATAACAATAACAAAGAGAAACAACTACAATAACAACAACTGATCGGTCTGTATATGAGTATTCATGAGCTTCATATTTTGGTTCTTGTAAGATTTCATTTGTAAAGCTTCTCCAGTACGAGTATAATTGGTATAGTTGGTATAATTGCTACTCGTATTGGAGAAGCTTTACAAATGAAATCTTACAAGAACCAAAATATGAAGCTCATGAATACTCATATACAGACTGATCAGTTGTTGTTATTTTAGTTGTTTTTCTTTGTTATTGCTATTTTTGCTGCCGCTCCTTTTGAATGAACTTTCGGATGTGTTTAAGTCTTTGCGCATGTATCACTTTTGCTGTTCACTGATGATGAAACTTTGCGAGTACTGAAACATGTTTGTCAATAGAATTATTTAATCATGCAATCCCTACGGCAATTTTCTTAATTCTGCTTTTATTTTCTCCTATAAGTGTGGTCCAACTTTCGTGGTCCCACAATTTATTGTCGATTTTACTTTCACCAACTTCTGATGACTTTATTTTCATTGCAGAACAATACTACGTCTGCCCAAATCAACCAGTCACCACCTACCACGACGACATTCTTCCATCACCACGCTACGAAACCAATGCATCTCTATATCGCGATCTCCGACGTCTCAGAGAACAGATCTCGAACCGCTATTGGTCGAAGACTCCTACAGAGGACGACAGTGATCTCTTGATTGCCCACATGGAAACGTGCAAGCTCATTGAAGATCTGAAGATGATCAATACTGATTCAGAAGACTGCATTACTGAGAGAAGTTCTCCGCTTGATAATCAGCTGACGGTTGATCCAGACACTGCACGACTCAGTCTGGCGGTTGATCGAAATACCTCTCCAGAATCTGCTACCTTCACGAAATCCGAAATCACCGATGTTTCTCTCGTGGAAGCTAAGACAGACCCTTCCATAAAGTCTCATGACAGTGGGATGATTTCCCCACATCTTCCTCCAATCGCAGGTAGACTTTCACCTCCTTGGGCGATCCCAGAGATTGACAATGGTGTCCGACAACGGCAAAGACACGATACGACAGGTTCGTCATTGTCATTAGCCAGTACGACATCCCGCATTTCTGAACCAAAGATTCTCTCCTTGATCGACAAAGAAAAGATTCGAACGAAACTCTGTGAGCTGGACTCCGTCCCAAAGCCCTTTTTAATACCTCCTGCATTTCGATGACATACCGATTTTTATATATCAAATTATTTTCTTAAAATATCAGAGTTTTTGATGATTCAATAGGATCGAGACTTTAAGAGCTACACTTCATGCAACTGAGGTATAACTGAACTGTGTTTGTGTATTCTTGCAGATGCATGAATACTTTAATCCGATCATGACCGGGGGGGGGGGGGCACAGAGCCTCATATCAACTTCTTTTTATATCTCCTAAAATAAGACGGAGAGAAGTTTAATTTTTTGTGTCTTTTAGTTTGTATGTATGTTAAAGTTTCAGCAAAAATTTGGGCAAAATTGACTTACTGTAAGGTGAGTTTTAAAGTACTTTTTAGAAAATTGTTGGTTTTCATTTAGAGCAGCAATAATTATTAGTATTATTTCTCTGTATCATATTTGCATAATATTTATGCATGTGCAATTCAAGATTGTTAATGAACATATACATTCATCCTATCTCCTAAAATGAGTACATGTATAATTGTACATGTACATGTAATATACAAGGTGGCCATAAAGTCGCGCACCTAGCCATATTTGACATGAAGTCGCGCACCAAGCCTTGACATGAAGTCGCACACCAAGCCTTGACATGAAGTCGCGCACCAAGCCATTTGACATGAAGTCGCGCACCAAGCCATATTTGACATGAAGTCGCGCACCCAGCCATATTTGACATGAAGTCGCGCACCAAGCCTTGACATGAAGTCGCACAACAAGCCTTGACATGAAGTCGCGCACCAAGCCATTTGACATGAAGTCGCGCACCAAGCCATATTTGACATGAAGTCGCGCACCAAGCCATATTTTCCATGAAGTCGCGCACCAAGCCATTTGACATGAAGTCGCGCACCGAGCCATATTTGACATGAAGTCGCGCACCAAGCCATATTTGACATGAAGTCGCGCACCAAGCCTTGACATGAAGTCGCACAACAAGCCTTGACATGAAGTCGCGCACCAAGCCATTTGACATGAAGTCGCGCGCAAAGCCATATTTGACATAAAGTCGCGCACCAAGCCATATTTGACATGAAGTCGCGCACCAAGCCTTGACATGAAATCGCGCACCAAGCCATATTTGACATGAAGTCGTGCACCAAGCCATTTGACATGAAATTCGCGTACCAAGCCATTTGAAATGAAGTCGCGCACCAAGCCATATTTGACATGAAATTCGCGCACCAAGCCATATTTGACATGAATTCGCGCACCAAGCCATATTTGACATGAAGTCGCGCACCAAGCCTTGACATGAAGTCGCACACCAAGCCTTGACATGAAGTCGCGTACCAAGCCATTTGACATGAAGTCACGCACCAAGACATACTTGACATGAAGTCGCGCACCAAGCCATATTTGACATGAAGTAGTGCACCAAGCCATATTTGCCATCCCAAGTAAAAAATGACGTTTTTTCAACGGTTGAAATCATCGTTGAAAACTAACCAAAAATCAACTTGGTGTGACAAACGTTGAAAAAACGTTGAATAAACGTTGCTGATGAACGTACGGTTGAAATCATCGTTGAAAAATAACCAAAAATCAACTTGGTGTCAAAAGCTTTGAAAAAACGTCGAATAAACGTTGATTAAACATTTTAATTGTTTCTGCGGATATAAGCCCTAGATGACCCTTTTTGGATAAAACATGGATAATGCATGCACCATGGATAAACCCTATCAAGACTTATCGTTAGGCTACATATTAAGTAAAATGGTCTTTCTTTGGAATAAGAATGGCTATACGCTACTAATAATATTTAACACTGTGAAGAGTGGGAAATGTATGTATAATTTGCTCTAAATTATAATTTGGAATTGTACATGGTTAAAACATCGATCATCCATGTAAGTGGATAAAATATAACTAAAAGAGCGTTTCATTGTCCATTTGAAGAGTTGTCCATTTGAATTAGATACCGACTTTAACTAATAATATTGATGCTGTAAGAAGTGACATAAATGCATTTAAATAACTCAAAGAATCGCTCATGGATACAACATTGACATATGAAACATGCGTATATACTATTATTTCGAGTATTTTATATACATGTGCACTGTGGCGTGCCATCTCCAATGGGTCGGCCGAAGTTCAGCAATGAATATGCCGCTTAAAGTAAAGTAAAGTAAGCTCTTTTTATTTGATGAAATTTTGTAGACCTACAGAAAAAAATGATGAAGTCACCCGAATATCTACTTTATGCCTGTATAAAATAGATATTCGGGTGACTTCATCATCTCCTTCTCTCTTTCTCACTCACTCTGTCCCCTTTTCTTCTTCCTCTCATTTTTCATCATCGTTCACACTCACTACATGTGTACTGTATAGCTATTATAGCAACAACATCAATCAACACTGACGAACGAATCAGGTCAACAATTACACATGACATATATTCTCAAAGGGAGCCTAAGCAATTCTACTGGCACACATTTTACCTTCTCAAATCGAATATCTGTCAATTGAAATCTATAAGCTCCACGTATACCGTACCCATCAGCATGTCGATTTTGATCGATTTGCTCGTGTGTTCGCCAAATTGCTTGGCTAATAATTTGCAAAAATTTTGATATTAAATCAGTGTGTAACTGGACTAACAAATGCATAAGCATCCAGCTCCATCTGCGTAATCGTATTTCGCTTCTATAACTTTCCGTCACTTAAGGAAATTCGATCGCCACGCGCACGCAGCTGAGAGAGTTCAGTCACATTGTTGGCAGCCTGTGATGGCCGTGGCCGCATCTGCGTGCAGATTGAGAAGTAGTGGTCGATAATATTCTCCCGCTGCCAATTGTTGATGCCTGTGACTCATAGTCCCTGCTTATAATTATTGTCCGCCCAGACCTGAAACAGTAAGCTCCGCAAGTCAGGCGCAGTAGCTTGTGCACTCTTCGCGCTCGTGGTTTATTTGACCCGTGTTTACGTGTGCTGCTTGCTATTACAAAAGTCAGCGCATCAAGAGGATATTTCTACTTACACACCGTTATTTAGTCGGTTTTGTGATCGTCCACGTTTTTCATCATCTTACTTCGTTAATATCATGCACAATACATGGAGCACAATCTACTTACGACTACCTCAATGACCTGCAATGTGTTATATGGATTTACCATCAATTCTCTTTCAATTATCAACAAATCGAAAATGAAAAGCACTCGTATGTAGTCAGTGAGTTCTTCTACTCAATGAAGCCATCAAGTTCCTTTGATTCATGTATCAGAATTATTGAATTAAAAAAGCATCTATTGGATCAGACTACAGAAAAAGGGTAAGTTTCTAAATGTTTTCAGATTTAGCTTGTCAATTTTGTTTCAGCATTTAACTGCAAGTCTAGGTACATGTATTTGGAAATCCCAAAAACAAAATCGAAGGAGAGATTTGGGCATGGATTTGGGTTCATTGATCATGAACGTATAGACCTTTCTATTAGTGATTACTGTTATATCTGCTCTTACTTTTACAAATGATAAAAAGATATAAGCGTCATACTTCATATAATTTACTGGTAACAACAAAATATCTCAATTACTCTTAGCTGTGTAGCAGACTTATCACAAGGAGTCCTACCAATACTTTGAATTCATTTGTGTGATGAAAAAAAATGATGTCACATGCTCAAGGCTTATTTACTTCGAATTCAATATGTGAAATTGAGTTGTGCATGTTTATCAGTTTTCAAGTCGACGTTTCTCTTTGAAAAATTGATAAAAAGTTGATTGTGTCGTGAAAAGAATTATAATTAAATGGAATTATGTTGAAATGATATTATATTATTTTTAAATCCGTAATTTCTGATTGCTTGTATTTAAAATAGCACAAACATCTGGGCATGTTGAGACAGAGTAGTTGCATGCTAAAAATTTGAGAAACTATGAGCATGAAAGAATTTGATTAGCACAATAAAACTCTTTGTAATTTAGCACTTCAATATTTAGATGTGTATCGGGCTATGGGCCTACTTATACTATAGCATTAATATTTGGATGACAAATAATTGAAAAATTTTTTGAAACAGTTTAACATGCGGCAAGATCTAAAAATTCTATTTCAGGACCGCAAAAAGTTAAGGTGGATAATGTTTTTATCAATTTCGACAATTATTATTGCTATTCGATTTCTGCTTAAGTGTATAATTTTTCTATCGTTTCTTAAAGATGCATCCATCAAGGAAACATGTTTAAATAGGTCATTATTTCCATTTTAATTTCCATTGAATTGAAAACCTGTAGCTATCGCCTGTGGTAATTACTTATTTCAGAATTGCCACATTTAAAAAAATACCATCAATTTGATATTTCGAGTCGTTTAAGAAAAATAATCAAGCACACTAAAGGTATAAATGCTACACCACGAACCACACGTTGTATACGGCTACATGCACACCGTATAATTATGCGCACAAGACTAGTTTTGTGTTAAAGCCCTACAATGGGTTTAGTTGTGCAATTTAATCAATAATTCTTCATGCTTTACGACAAGTATAAAACAATCAAAATGCAAACTCATTGCTACTCTTTCATCTGAATTTGTGTTGACTTACTACACATTATGCTTCGCACTTTTCAATATTATTGTAGGCCTAGGTATTGTGGTCACATGTTTGCTGTATGCCCATATGTCACCATGAATTACTTGAAGAGATGTCATACAAATAGTAGAGACAAGAGGATATTATGTGTGTGTGTTTGTAGATTGTGTTTTTAAACAAACTGTTTGGATATCAAAATGAATTTACATGTATCAATTTTATAATAAAAATTCAAGCGCTCCTGAATATTTTCATCGCATGAATTGTTGAAAAAGCGGTCGGCAATAGGCTACATACTCCGTTTTTATTTGCAGATCACATTTTTCTAAAAAAAGTTACTTGAATATCAGAATGAAATTGATAAATACTACGAGTATTGATTAGAAAATTGTTAATAAATTGATAATAATCACAATTTGTCCACTCCTGAATTTCTTCATTTGCTATCAAAATTCCAGTGAATATCGCATGCCACATTGTCGAAGATTAAATGATCCAAAAGCAATTTTCTTAATTATCTTTACTATAACGCCTAATATTACTATAAATGATTTCTTTTTTAAACTTTGAGTAGGCCTACCCATGGGATGTAAATTGAGGGTAGTTAAGTTTGATAATTCTGCTCTGCACATCAGCACAAAAGTTGTCTTCATTTTACAGGTGTTGATTGCTGAGGCTGTGCAAACTCGTCTTATCTGTGCATCGATGACTCAAGGCCTGACCTACGTTCGGCTGCTTTTCTGTCTTGTTATTTGAGCTAATTAGCTCCGAAAGCTACTGGAATTTTATTTACCCATAAGTCTCTCATACTCGCAACGTCCAAGTGATCATCAGATTCGGACAACCGCTTTGTGATCCAACCAAAGATGCTTTTGAGTTACCTCGCATCATCGCCTCAAATTTCATTTGAGTAGTGAATGTTTCTCTGTTGAATTGTAACAGAGAAAATGGTATCACCTCTATTCTTTAAAATGCGACTGATAGCGGCGCGACGGTGTTCGACTCGAAATGACAGTGTTCCAGATGACGTGAAATACGCATTCGGGCTGTGGGCATGTTTTCTGTTTGGAAGGATTTTCAAATGAAGGATGTGATCAAATCCGGATAGAGAAATTTCCCATATATGTTGATAAAAGTGATTTTCATCAAGATTATTTGTATCTGATCGTTCGATGTGTGCTACTATATAAACGTCATCTTGTATGGTGGTAAAGCTTTCTTCATTTGCTAAATTCTTAAGCGGATGAAAAATTGTGTTTTTGAAAGATGTCCATCCCTTCTGCTGTTTACTTGGGAGAGAAGGGCTCAGTTTTTGTAATCTCGTCCTACAAAGTAAAATTTTAGTAGGAATATTTTACCAAATGTGTAGGCCTAACCACTGTTTTACTGCGAGGTTACTATTGTACGGAAAGACGATCATGTTTGAAATTTGAATAAAGAACACTTACTTCAGTTTAAAGCGCTATATTCTGTAGGCCCTATAGCTTAAAAAGAAGCGCATCGTGTCATAATGTATTTGTTTTAATCAGAAGAAAACTCCATAAGCTGAATGATTGTTCAATCGTTTTTTTATTCAAATTTCAAATATCTAACTATATTACTCAATAAACTATGATGGCACCCTTGCGGTCGACAAAGCTCCATCAAGAAAAATCTAAAGAATATTTCAGAGTAGCATCTTCCGAATAATCGTTTGCGCTGCCATTTTATATAGGTTTGTTATCAGGGATCGCAATTTTCCGTTTTTTACGAAATTAAACTAATGTAGGCTAAATATTTCAAATTTACGCATTCAAACCCTGGTTTTTCCCGATTTTCCGTTTTATGTAGCTCACCTTGTTTCATTTTCGTTTTAGTCACATAATCGTCATATAAGCAATGATCAGCAAAATTTAGAGCATGTAAGAGTTTATGAACCTCAAATATGAAACATTTTCTTCTACAGCTATTCTACCAATTCCCGGTCAAACATTGCAAGATTAATTCAATTCTGCTGCAAATTACTTAATTGCATTTTTATATTCAATCACCATAAAAGGTACGGATATAGGATGATTTTATGTGTTTAATGCATGACTCCATATTGCATGAAGCCCGATATTTTCAGCGGATGTTCCAAGTGACCCAGCAGTTTGTGATTCCAGTTTTATGTCATTTTGCTCATGTCAAATTACGTCATTGAAATGTAAATAAATATGCCTATCAACAATTGTGATATTTTCCTTACTTATATCGTTGAACGGGTAATGAGGATGTAAGGTTGAAAATCAGTTTAAAGAAGGTTTTATATTAACAGAAAGTAGTTGATAAAACGTTGATCACCCCACTTTCTTCAACGTTTTTAAGTAACGTTGAATCAACGTTATATCAGCGGCCAAAGCGTCACGATATCAACCATCCATCAACGTTGAATCAACCGTTTATCAACCAAAATCTCGTTGAACATCAACGTTTTTTCACCGTTGATTCAACGTCATCTTTTTAATTGGGATGAAGTCGCGCACCAAGCCATTTGACATGAAGTCGCGCACCAAGCCATATTTGACATGAAGTCGCGCACCAAGCCATTTGACATGAAGTCGCGCACCAAGCCATATTTTCCATG